>PVHY01003759.1:0-67532 GCA_004024945.1 Uropsilus gracilis
AAAAAAAAAAAAAAAAATTTTTTTTTTGTATATTTGTACATTTTGTATATTTGGATAAGTTTAAAGTGATTCTTTTATTTTATACAGGGATCATCTCAGAATAGTGCCATGCCCTTAGAAGGCTGACAGGTCTAGATAAGGTTAATGCACAACCTATGTTTGATTGCAATAAGTGATCTAACTATTCCACTGTACACTGACCTTAGCGCCAAATACATCTTCAACTTTCTCTTTCATTAGGAAGAGATACTTATTAAGAAATTCATGTCTATTGCATATAGGTCTTTAGTGTATTCACTAGGATAATTCTCCAGGCAAATCTAAATATTCCCTATTTGCAGCTTATTATAGGTTGAGACTGTCTCTTGAACTCCACTGTATATTCAATTCTGGTATGAAACTGCTAATATTATATACTGATTTATAGTCTGATTTAGATCATCTTACTCAAAATACAAGTATGTTATTTAAGCTAAATTTTTAAAGAATGCATTTACTTTGGAATGTGTGGGTTTGCAAAAGCAATTTCATTTGAAATAAATCTTTATTGAAAACCACAGAAAATAGCCTTGTAAGAGACTAAGGAATTTGTTTTCTTTCTTGCAGCATATTTAATTCCTAATAATTTCATATGTCTATATGTACATCAAAAGAGAATCTACAACACATTTTAAAAACTGTTATTAATCTCAGGAATTTCTAAGTTCTCCTGCATAAGAAGTAAAGTACCATTCTTTAGAAAGCTGCAAATGTTTTATGTACAAATTGCCCTTGTTTTATTTTGGGGACAGACATTGACATCATTGGGAGCTGTGTGACAGAAATTAGTATAGGTACATAAAAATGTATCCTGTTGATATATTAATAATGTAAAACTGTCTTTCACAAAACTGTGATTATCTGAATTACATGTAGATCTCTAAGTTATAAGCATTTAAAATCCTCTTCTATTATAATGAATTATTCCATTATTCACTTTCATTTTGTTTCAATACACTTCATATTCCCTTAGTTGAATGTACTTGAGAAGTTATCATTTGGGGATTCGAGAATGAATGAATAATGTGTGAAGGATAAAAAATCTGAGCAGGGATATTATCCTATGTTTAAAATATGTCTTATCACAATTTTACACAAGTAGTGAAGAGGTGTCATAATTCTGAACTCCCAATCCTCCTCCAAAGAAGAGAGCATTAGAAGTTCTTGAAAGAGACCTTTAGAAAATAGGTTACATAAATTAGCATTAATATTAGAATGGCTAAGAACATCTGCATTATATTATAAAAATATTAACTACCACAGAAAAAATGTATGTCTCTTGCAACATATTTAAGATTCTTTCATCTCTGATCTCTCTATTGGCAGGTTTCGTCTCATTCACACACACAAGAGAAAACTCAAATGATGTGTAACCTTTTTTAGGCTCCCAGATATACACAAAAACACAGGGGAAAGAAAAAGTAAGGTAATATGGGCAAAATAAAAGAAATAAGGCAACCTACTCCTAACACAATCATTAACCATTTCCCCTTCCTAAATCAATGGCATTTCTTTTACAGAAAAATGGTTAACATAGCTAAATTTAGCAATTACAGTATATCACTATTTTGAATTAATTAGGTATACTGTTGAAAAACACTCAGGAGATTTTAGGTGGAGAGCAAGTTTACTTGTGAATTGTGCTGCCTTAGATGAGGAAGGGCATCAGGACTCAGCTTCCTAAAGGTGAAGGGGAGCCTAGTATCAAAGGAGGAAAGAAGAATATGCAATTGTTTCACATTTAAGACATGTTTATTCAATTTACATCATGCGGATCATTCCTGTATCATAGAAACAGTTGTATAATATTGCGTTCAATTTTGAGTTTTACTAGTTTTCCAACTTTGTATAGGAATTCTAGTGTGCATGTAAGAAAGCATAAGTTCAGTGAAAATAATTAGAAAAGCTCACCATTATGCTTTGCACTGAATATGGGAAAGTTGCATTTATTGCTGAATTATGAATCTCTATAGTTAAAAATTAACAAATTCAATTTATTTTAATTATTGATTACATTTTTTTTACTTGACTTTGTTAGCATCATTATTCAAATTGCTGTATCTGGAGTATATTTTAAAATATATTGTGTTATTATAGTGTCTTTGTATACAAAATAACAACATATTAATATAATGATATAAAAAGAACATTAAATATTAATATAAAATAGAGGAAACTAACAAGAGATGCTATTAATCAGACTTTAGGGAAGCCTGGAAGATATATAGAAATATATCTATAGCTATAGCTATATATATAAATTGTCACTAAGTACACAAAATCCAGAAGGTACACAAAAACCAGAAGGTGGCACTCTTGTACTGTATTATACAAACCTATTTCTCTTTCTGCATACACACAAATACGAGCATTCAAATTTAAGTACTCATATTTACAAATATAAATACTTAAAAGTACATACATATATAGAGTGAACACTTGTTCACACGGTACTGTTGTAATATACTTTTTTATTCAGTAATTTTAATAGTTGGCAGTTTTATAAAGTTAATACAATTTTATAAATAGAATATTTTCTTAGACATGTCAGGTAATAGTTGTAAATTCAGTGAATGAATGGCATATTGTATATTTTGTTGTACCAAGTACAGAATATGGCATAATGCAAAATCATCTGAGAATTCATATTTAAAATTAAAAGAAAATCACATCATATACCAAGATTTTATGGTTTTAGTTGAACTGCTATTGTTTACAATGGAACACAGGCATCAAATAAAATTAAAAAGTTAATTGCAATGGTTTAAATTAACTGTTGAATGTTTAAGTTAACTGCTTAGTTTATTTAAATAGGCATTTTAACATAGGTAACAAAATTCAATTCTACATCAAAAAAACTTAATGTGTATATACCAACTAAGATTTTAGTAAGCAGATTACTGATTCTTAGTGAAATAAATAACTAATAATTCTAACAAATGTACAACATTACATGAGAAATTAAATCTGAGCAAATACATGACCGCTGAATATAGTTATATTTTGAAAAATCAAGATTAAAGAAAATATAGTACTGAATTTCAAAATTAAGTACAAAAATAGAAATGAACTATGAAGTCATCCTACATATATGAATGTATTTATTTGTTACAAAACAAGATCAATTTTTCCACATTAAATAGCCTCATTCATTCATTCATTTATCGATTTTTTTCTGTATCATTTTCTCTTTACCTAAATGGAGACAGCGTGATAAAGTGGACAGAGCATGATGACCTTGAGCTAGTGACTTAGCCTGTCTCAGAAACCTGCAACTGCAGAGAAAAATAAGGGCAATGCTACTTAGCTTACTGAGTTGTGACAGATACATACTCGATAAAGGATACTTCCATATTTTTGAGTTTTATTCTTGAGACAGTTTGAAATGTTAAGCAGGAAATATAGAAATGAGTTCATATCCCTACTTGAATAATCTTTCTTTAAACCTGGTTAAAATAAAGGAGTCTTTCCTAAGCATCTCATGATTAAATTTTCTGAAGAAAACTTGAAAATCCATGTGCTTATTTTAAAATTCTACATTTGAAACACTCGAGAGTCAGAAAAAGTAAAAGCATTTTTCTTTTTTCCTGTGCAAAAAATGGCTAGAATCATCTTTTTTTATTCTCTCTAAATTGCTAAAGATATCTGACATAATTTACTTTTGTTTTCCTATGAAGAGCACTTCAAATAGCAATGAAAATGTGCCTTATGGCCTAATTTTACCTTCCTAGATAGTTTAGGGTTAGATTTGTACTTACTTTTTTTTTTTTTTTTTTTGGTAAGATTCAAATATATGATCAAACTGCTGGAGTGGAATGTAAGTGAACCATTTCAAAAACTGAATTAGATGTTAAGCCCTTCAAATTACAAATGTGATCATTTTTTTTAAAAAGAGATAGGTGCTTGTGTAATTAATTAATTCAATCAATGGAAACCTTAGATTGATTAGAATACAAACCTTATGAAAGAAAGAGCCAAGTATGCCTAAAACAACTGTATGCCACAGAGCCAAAACAATTGATGATAGTAATACAACTCAAAACTTCTGTTTTCTAAAATTTCCCTGGAAATGAAAAAAAAAAAAACAATGAAAATAAACATGAGCTCTGTTGATTAAAGTAAGAGAAATTCTAAACTGTTTTAAAATAATTAAATTGTACTCTTCTGACGTAAAAATGGTGACTAATTTTTAGCAATCTTTTCAAGCAGAATTGCAAGAGAATTATACACAAAACACACACACACAGTACCAAATACACACACACACGCACACACATATATAATGAATAGCCTACTATTAGAAATGATTAAAGATCAGAATTTTGAAAATTACTTGTTGGCATAAAAGAATATTTGTGATAACTTTTCAACTATAAATTTCATAA
Organism: Uropsilus gracilis; assembly: GCA_004024945.1. Lineage (NCBI taxonomy): Eukaryota > Metazoa > Chordata > Mammalia > Eulipotyphla > Talpidae > Uropsilus > Uropsilus gracilis. The sequence goes on from PVHY01003759.1 coordinate 4,425, forward strand.
GTATTTATTAAATTGATTTCACCAGAATTCAAATGAGTAAAGGAAACTATCCATATAAACCATAGGATAAGTTATACCAACAGAAACCACAAAACATTAAAGTAGAAATAAGGTCAACTACAAAATTGCTTTATCACACTAACCTGAAGTTAGCAAAACTAAGTGACCTTATTGCTCATGCAGTTCTTACTGCTTTTCATTCAAATCCTCCCTCTTATTGGTAATATCTATTCTCTAGCACTGATATACCCCTTAGTTACTCTCATTACTTCTCCATTAAAATCTCTGATATTCTTAATCTAAAATATGTTTTGATTTCTAATTTAAAGGGAAACAAAAGACAATTTCATACCATGTCTTTCAATAAATGATGCGCTATAAGCAACTTTTTTTGGTAGAGATTTTTATCAAAAGAACAATGACACACAAATTAGCAAAATATGGTTTGGATTTTTTTCAAATGAATTTGCTGATGTCATGATAAGCATTAATTGTGTGTGTTGCTGTTAGTTTTATTTAATTTTTTTTACTTTAGACTTATTTATTTATTTTTTATATATAAATTTCACAAAATTGTATTCTCAAGGATTGTCCCCCCCCCTTCCCTTAGCCCCTTTTCCCTCCTGCTCAAAGTTGTGCGCTTCAGTTTGGTGCTTAGCTTGTTTTGACTTTTCCTCAAGGCTTTTGTTTATTTTTTTCACTATATCCCATATATTAGTGAAACCATTTGGTTTCTGTCTTTTTCTTTATGGCTTGTTTCTGCTAATATGATTTCTTCTAAATACATCCATGTGTTATGAAATTGTTGAATTTGTCATTTTTAATTGATGAGTAATATTCCATCGTGTATATATACCACATTTTTTTCATCCAGTCATCTGTTTTGGGGCATTTAGGTTGTTTCCATGACCTTGCAATTATAAATTGTGCTGCAGTAAATATCCGAGCACATGTGTCCGAGCACAGGCAAAGGGACACTGTACCTTACACTTTTTATCTCTGAATTTAGTTGTTCTATTTTGAAATGTCTTAATAGTACTTTTAAATAATGCACCAATAATTTATTTCCAATGCAGTTATTATTTTAAAATTATTATATATTATTTGAAGATACAAAAATGTCACATTTAATCTAAAGCAGATATTTAAAGGAGCATCACAGATATGGAAACTTAGAGATAAGTATTCAGAAATTGCTTATTATTTTCTTTTTTAAAATCACTTTATTAAGGTATGATGCACTAGTAAAAAGCAGTATGTATTTAATATATATACACTCAATAAACGTTGGCATCACTATAAACCCATTAAACCAGTAAGACAATAGGCATAGCTGTCATATCCTAATTTCCTCCCACCCCCTTTATTCGTATGTATGAAGAACGTTTAAGATCTTTCCTCTGAGAAAAATTAAATACACAATACAATATTGTTAGCTGTAGACACTATGCTCCTCAGTAAAATCTCCAAAATTAATTATCTGCAATAAATGAGACATTGTACAATTTGACTACCATCATTCCATGATATCACAAGAAAAAATATCTCCTTTATTTATTAAGACTGCATGATAATATTATATTCATATCCAATATTTTTCTTTTCAGAGAACATCTAGGTTATTCCCATATCTTGATTATTGCTAAGGATACTACAAGGGATTTGCTTAGTACTTTCAATCAGGAATATATTTTTATAAATCTAGATCTTTTTTTAAATAGTATGGTGTTGAAGTACTACTCATGTGGTTCTAAAAATCACATCTTGTCACTTAGAGAGGAAATGGCTCCTAATTTCTTGATCAGATGCTGCTACCAGCTATACCAGAACAATATATAATTAATAAATGCTTATTATCATTACTGAAATCCATTTTTATTGTTGTCAGATATTGTCTGCATTGGATGAGGCTCTGATAGTACTGATCAATGTGTGCTCACAATCCTAACAGAAAGCTAACTAAGCACAATGTATATGTTACATCTTTGTATTAATTCTAACAATCCCAGATTATTTCTATGATAAGGAACTGCTTGAATCTCCATTTTAAAGAAGTTTGAAACAAGTAATTTGTAAAGGTCAAGTAAATAACTGATTAAATCAGGATTTGATTTTTACTATAAGGTCACATTATTAAATTTTGCATACTACAGCCAATGGTGAGTGATAGAAAACTGAGTCACTGTGCTGAATAATTTTATATATGGCCTTCCTATTAATTTCACAAATGAAGAAAATGGAACACCATGAATTTGTGTGTCTTCTATAGCCATAAATTCAAAAGCAGAATTTGAATACTACTCTAATATTTTTTATTTAATATTTTTTATTTAATATTTTATACTTGGCATGATTTTCAAAAAAATTTTGCCAATTTGAAAACATGATCTCATTCCTTTCTTTCCTATCTTAACATACCTCCAATTCATTTGCTAAACTATCCAGAATGATTATTTGAGAAATAAAGCCATGGTTCAAGAGACTACTAAAGATCTATCTGATGTTTTTGAGAATATAAATACATTAATCACTGGGATTATATTTATAAAAATAAAAGTTGACTTGAATAAGATGAACTATCTTATTTCATACTGCTTAAAATCTATAGCATATGCTATTAATTTTCATGCATCTAACTGCACCACTGGGTATTATGGAACAGTCAATTACCACTGAAAATGATATTTTACATCTGTACAAATGAAGTACTCATTCAAATTAAAACATATGTCCCTATAAGTAATCTGCCGATGTAATTAATATTAAATTCTTTGCACAGTGAAGAAAGCCGAGATTCAAAAGATTAAATACAACACTGCTCATATAATATGTATTAAAATGGAAATTCAACCACCATTCTTGTGAGTCAATGTCTATTATAATGATGACTAGGTTTCAGTGTTCTTCAAAATAAAGGACAGTTACACAACCTGTAGTATGATACAATGAGAAATCAGATGTATGAAAGTTGCACAAAAATTGAAAAGAATAAACTTTAGAAAGGTATTAAAGATAAAACTTCTACAGAGGAGAAAATCTGAAGTTGTTAGGGAAAAATTAAAGCATTTCCTAATCATCCCTGGATAGTTGGATACTGCTTTCAAAGAAGTGGTTGACTTTAGAATTCAGAAAACTATTGATAAAGTTGAATTACTAGGATGTTTTAGCATTATTCCATCCAAGGTCATTATTTCAACTTTCAGCATAACTTTAATGTTTTTTTCTTCACTTGTGAGTAATTAGCATTTGCCTTAGGTTGGATTATAATTATATCTACTTTCTTTGTCATTAGATATGATATGCTAGATCATTCTACAACTCCAAAAATCAGTTTGTGAGACAACTGATATAATTATGAAATTTAGTTGATTTGTGTGTGTGAAATGATCCTTATGCTACTTCAATATTCAAAAAGCTTACAATATTTTAGTTTTTTTCTTATGCCTCAAGTTTTTTAAGACTTAAAATTCAATAGATGTATTTGAAAGATATATAGAGTAGATTAATATTTGACTATCTTAAAGTCATTTTACTAAAATGGTTTATTTTGTTTAGCATGTTAAGGAAAACAATATTTTGCATTATAATATAATGCTACTGCTCTCAGTAACTATTTTTTTAACCCTAAATAGTTGGTGAAAGACTACTTAATCCAAGGACAATGTAGTTCCTCATAATTTTTTTCTTTTAAAAGTTTTGAATGTGTAACAATTTATAAATTAATTCATTGTATACATGCACATATATAATATTTAGGGATTAATACTGATCAATTTTATATAAATATGATGGATGTTTCATCATATACAAGTATATGTAAATGCTATAAAATATGGTTTAATATCATAAAAGTTGAAATGTCTTCTGCAATGTCACTTACATCATAAGTAGTAGAAAATATATGGGGGAAAATGGTGATGCTCTTAGTGTACCATAAGATACTGTTATTATTATTATATAGCAACTCACAAAATTCAAACTGTAGTATTATTACATTTAAGAAAAAATGGTTTATAATACTGTGTATGATTTCAGGGTATAGGTTTACACTTAGTACCTTTTTAGATCTATATTACACTATCGTACCTCCACCAAAAACAAAACAAAACAAAACAAAACAAAAAACAGTAATCCTGTACCACAGTCCCTTTTAATTTGACTGACCTTTGATCCTTATCTCTATTCTTGCTTTCTGGTAGCTTTTGCTTTACAGTCATATTTCTAGTGCTACAAGGATATAGTTCAGTGGTAGAGCATTTGACTACAGATTTGTAGGGTATGTTTTGTTTTCTTTTTATATGTTCCTTCACTTTGCTTCTTTAAATTCAGATGAATTGAAAACATTATGTGTCTTTCTCTTTCTGATATATTTCATCTATTATAATCCCCACTAATTCCAACCATGTTGTCACAGATGGCAATGTTTCATTTTTAATAGCTGAAAATAATAATAATTCATGATGTATGTGTACTATATCACGTTTATGCACTTTTTTTTTGCACTATTGGGTGCTTAGGTTGTTTCTATAACTTGAATTTTGTAAATAATGCTACAATGAACATAGGAGCACATAAAGACCTTCAAATTAGTGAGTTTTGTGGCATATTTTGTATAGATACAGTGGAATTATTGGATCCCATTTTTCCTTGTGATAATACATGCATTAGTGACAAGCCAAGATGGTTGAGATACTTGAAGCACTTTTACTGATTTTGTTTCTGTCTCAGGCTTATAGTATACTTTGGAATTCTCTGGAATGCAAATGAAGCAGCCCTCCTGAGGTCAGTGACATAGTTCTTCTATAATCTGTGAGTGCCATCAAAGGGAACAGGAAGCATAAAGGTCTCACAATATGCCTTTTATAAAGCCTTAAATAGCAAGGCCCTATGTGGAACATGATATGTAAGCATTGTAAGTCAGTTTAGACTGCTAAGTATTCAGACACCAAAACAGATGTGAAGAAATAGTCTTTAGTTGATACCCTTCAATTCCTTTTTTACAGTTCTTACTCAGGATGAATAAAGCCTGTTGGTTTTCTTAAAGTGGGAGATGAATTCTCATCAGCAGGAGTCATCTCTGTCTTGAACCTGGATATTGATAATCATAATGTCATTGATGAGTGTTGTAAAAGGTTTTTTTTTTTTTTTGGCACTGGGTCAGTTCTTCAAATGACCATGAATTTATACAGAGCCAGAAGTGCTGAAGAAAGCTTCATCACTAGTGGATAAAGTGCAACACCATCATTCATTTTTTAATTTAGGCCCTGCTTAAAGTGTTGGAGGTTGCAATCAATTACATTAACACATGATGCAATTTGACTCATTTGAGCAATTTCAATTTCAATCAGGATTTCATCCTCATCATACTGCTGAGACTGTTGTATTGAAAGTAAATAATGACCTTTTGATTGCAACAACGGATGTTGTCTTTCATGATTCTGTCTGACTTCTTGGCAGCATTTGATGTAGTCAATCATGACATATTATTGGCTATTTAATAGATTCTTGGTAGATTTTCTTAAATAAAGTAAAAGCAATTCAAAGTGTTATCTCTCAGTGATGTATTTAAATGTCTGTTCAGTAAGGTCATTTCTTCTCTACTGTAGGTTCCACAAAACTGATAGACTATTTTTCTGCTTTCCTATTTACATTTTGTACAAATTTGCTGTCATTTAAACCAGATTTAGTAGCTTTTGTGATATTATGTGATGCATTGGACAATTTTTAACATTTTAGGTTGGGAAATTAAAAAAGTGTTTTTGTTGCTGTTTTGTTGCTGATACTAAAATGGTTTCTGCTGAAGTTTATAAAATTCTAGCTTCTGATTGATATTTATTAGGAATCTAAGCTTATAAAGAATATATATGCATACTTCACAAGTAGAAACAAAATATATCTGTAAGTTAGGTAAACTAAAACAAAATAGCTCTCTCTTAGTTGATCTATGTTTGAGATGCCCTAGTGATAAAAGAGACTCAATTAAAAGTATATTAACTCTAGACACAGTCTAAATCTTTTTTATTTTTAATTTTTCAGCTGAGGACCATAATATTATTGATATTGAGGTGAAAACATGTAGAAAAAAAAAAACCTGGAAGCTACTAATATCATTATTTAGGTAACAGACACAGCTGGAATACTGTGTAACTTGCAATTCTCTCATGACATGTTGGATATTATAAATGAAAGTTGGTGTCTCATAGACTGTCAAATATAGAAGTCTGCTTCTAGAATAAAATGGCAACAGTGGGGGCTGGGTGAAAAAAAAATAGCAAAAAGTCTACCAAAAAAAAAAAAAGTCTGCAGATGATTCTGTCATTTCACTGGATGGAAGACACGGGGAAAAAAAAAAAAAAGGGAATAATTTGACCAAATTTCTTGTTAAAAAATTATTGGAGAGGATGGGAAATTCCTCCACACCAACTGGGTTTTTCTCAGACTGGTTATATTTGGAGCTTAGATGCATTTTATTGAGGCACCAAAATGTTGAATTCTACTTTCTGATCCTGCTATTCACTGTATTAACTGATTAAGGAACTTGATCCATTTGTATTTAAGGATTATATATCAATATAATTATTAGTGACACATGAAGGTCTGATCTGCCATTTTTGTCCTTAGTTTACTGATTCCAATTATTTTTTCAACTATGTGGATGTTTTTCCTCTTTAAATACAAGTACTAATTTCAGCATTCCTTGAAGGGAGGTCTAGTTTTTTCAAATTCTTTTTGCTTCTATCTTGAAAAGGCCTTTGTCTACCTCATAACGGAGGGAGATTATTTCAGGATAGAATATCAAAGTAGAAATTAACCACAAAAAGAAAGCAATAGAAACTCTCTAGTATGTAAGACTAAACAACTGCTAAGACTATTGGGTTCATGAGTAAATAAAAAGAAATTCAAGAAAATGCCAATAGGAAAAAACCTAATAGAAACTATGATGATAGAAAAACGTACTACAAAGTATACAGCAATAGAGGCTCATGTCAAGTAATAAAAAAAATAGTTCAAATAATAATCTTATTTCTTATCTTAAGGAACTAGAAAAAAGATGAACAGACACAACCAAAAACCAGTAGAAGTAGGAAAATTAAAATTAGAGCATGAATTAAATAGAAACAAAAAGTCTAAAAAATTAGTAAGATCAAAGTTATTATTTGAAAAAAAATGAACAAAATAGATTTTGTTCTATTTAGCATATATAAAATGAAAGGGAGACCATTTATAAAAATAGAATCAGAAGTAAGAGAGGAGAATTTTCAAAAGATATCTTAGACATCCAGAGAATGACAAAAGATTAACATGACCATTTATATGCTAGAAATTGGATAACCTAGAAAAGATGAGTTAATTCTTAGAAGTATACATCTATGCTCTAAAAGGAAAACTAAAGGACAATTTCCTTATAAACAAAGATGCAAAATTCTCAACAAAATCTTAGCAAACCAAATTCTACAATACATTTTAAATAGCATACACCCTGGCCAAGTGGGATTTATTCCTGTGACTAAAATGTATTTCAACATCTGAAAATCTATCAATATAATTCACCATATCAATGAAAGAAATGGGAGAGAACAACAAATTGTGGTAGGAGCATAGTGAAACATAAAAGAGGACCTTGGGTATTTTGGTGGTGGGTATGGTGTGGCATCACCACCTGAAGGGGTTGATTCTGTGTGTGTGTATGTACATATGTATAAATCAAAGCTATATCAATAAAATTATCATTTAAAGTAAAAGAAATGATGGTTTCAAAGTCAGGAAAATAGGAAAGGGGAATTTATCCTGAATTAAAACATGGAGAAAAAAGGGTGGTTCAGATGATAAAGCAGATGCTCAAATTACATGTTTTCTCTGTCAGATACTTAAATTTCTCCAACACAAATATTATTCCTGGGACAATCCTAATTCTGCTTAAAATTCCCATTTTTCACAATTTCAGGTAACTTAAAAAGCAGGAGAAAAAGTTCCTCATGAGAACGAAGAGGATTTAGTTTGAAATAATCCTATGCCAAAATCTGTACTGAATATCTCCAGGATACCTGTTTCACATTGTAATGACAGATCTTTTGTAAACATGCTGAGGTATTTGCTAGTTGAAGGGTCTCATGTGTACAAAGCTCCTAGCAGGTTGTACCCTTTTGAATTATATTGTACCCATAATCAGAATATATGGATTTAAGAGCATAGATCCTTGGTAATGTCTTCTATAGCATGGGAATATCAGCATATAAAATGGAGACATTTTCATGTTTGAAAAAAACTTTTTGGTAATGGATGTAGCTGCTTTGCTCACACAGATTATTCTGTGTTGAAATTTTTCATAAAACTTAATCTCTGTGTGTCTGATTTTGACAATGCAGTTCTTTGTTTTATTACAGTTTCTGAGAGGATTGTCTGAAAATGATGTTTTTACTCATTTTGTACAACTTTTTGGGAAATAAATAAATGTGTATTCCATACAAATAGGACATTAGATACTAAATATAAAGCATTGACAATATTTATTACTGAATAAATCTGATGTGTCACATGTAAGTTTAATGTACATAACATTTTACTTTGATGCACTTATATAGTATAGTATTTGTTGCTGAATATTTATCATATTCCATAGTTATAGTAAAATATTATCATACTCATTTTTATCAACTATTATAAACTTACCAATTTCCTAGGCAAACAGAAACATAAATTGAAAATAATATTTGAGTATAGACTGAAATTGGAAACTAAGATTTAGAACTTTACTTAAAATGCAAATCTGTATGTAATAGATATAGGCAATCTTCTATTTATAATCTTGTCATTGGCTCCTAAAATTCATGTAGCATTATTTTCATTATAGAAAAAAAATAAATCTGGAGTTACATTAGTTTAGTCATAATTAGTTGATGATGAATATGTAAGATAGTAATATTAGAAAAATATACTGATGGGGGGTAAATATTGAGAAACTATAAAAGTCTCCCTTGGAGAATACTTTTAGAATTGACTCTATGTAGTCCTAAGTGAAACATAATGAGATGAGTTTTTGTTAGAAAGGAGTCAAGTTAAGAGTTCCTATTAAAAGTTTGTCAGGGAAGGAAAGAATTTGGGCATGGCTAGAAAGATGAGTTGTTTGGGGGTAGAGATAAATATGAAAGGCATTTCAGATTGGAGTAACAGTAGAGAAACATACAGGAACAAAAATTGAACTTTTATTTATTAGGATAAGTACAGTGACACTGTGTTTGATTGCCTGTCAGTTATATCAGCTATTTTCACATACTTGATGACTTCTGTCATCATGAGTCCAGTTTTATTTTCTTACTATACATAATTAATATACTTCCCAGATCCATATGTTAAAATCTTTTATCTTCTATACTCCAATCTATTTTAGATTTAAATCTGCATCTCATTTAATTTTAGTCACATAAAAATGTTATTTCTCACATGATAGTGAAGTTCAATCATTAAAGTTTAGCTTATTTTATTCTATTATTAAACAGTAAATGTCATCATAGGAAATTAGGGTAATGTAAATAATAGCAGGAAAGAAAGCACAGATAATTTCTTCATCCTAAAGTATTCACTGATAATGTATAATCTTTCAGTGTACATAGTTTTTGAAATCATAGATTAATAGATTAAATATCTGATCTATGGGAGCCCAACATCCCAAGGTATACAACTCTGACAGGAAAGTGTAATAAATGAGTGATACAACTCACCTCCTTCTTAAACAAAGCTGAAATAATTTCTTGTCTGTGAAATATTTTCTGTTATAAAGAACATCATAGTTAAACTTATAGTCATAAAATATTACTAATATTTGTGTTCTATTCCTAAAATTGGGGGAAGAAAACCATTAGATAAATAAATCAATTTGTTTACATTTGCCCCAAAATATAATATTAATTTGAAATCTAAAGAAAAAATAACTTAAAATGAAATTTAAGTAGGAAATCTTAAGTTCAGTTAGAAACTCAATCTCTAGGAAAACATGATAGGAGGGGCTAGAAATAACTGAATAGCAGCATTGTGTTTACATTCACTTTGTCCTATTACATATCATACAGCTGACAATGGAGTCATACCAGCAAATCAGAAGTAATCCTGAATGTGGATTATATTATTGGTAGACAATTTAAGAAAATAATGTGGTTCATGTAATTTACTATTTTACACTGAAATGAATAAATAATGTCTGTGTTCCTTTATGTGGATGAACTACAACATCAGACAAAGGTGTGAGATAATTCAAACTAGAGAATCCTGGAAGGAGATAAAGAAACACGCTATTGAAACTATCATCTTGAAGGTGTTTCCACTTTTTCAATACAGTAGTTAAGTTTCCTTTTTTCTGTGTAACCAGCTTTTAATGCTTCTCACAGAATTCACTTCATCTTGATCACTTCAAAGTGCAGGAACCATTCTCCCCATTGTCTTTTTAAATCCCCTGTCTTTACGTTGCTCCATAATGACATAATTTTTTTCTGTCTTCAACTGAAGACAAATATTTCCAAATCTAAATACCATCTGTTTAATGTTACACTTGGAATATTATTAAGTTAAATTTAGTCCAACATAATTACTAGTCTATGCAAAATGTATTTTAATCACTAACACATGCAGATAGATGCATATTTCTATCTATCTATCTATCTATCTATCTATCTATCTATCTATCTATCTATCTATCTATCTATCTATCTATCTGTCATCTATTCATCTATATCCGCCCATCATCTATCATACTCTATCTAGCCATCACTCTCTATAGACATTTTTAAGATCTAGACTTCACTATGTTCCTTTACATGTATTTTAATAAGCTTCTTTTCCTGTAACATAGACAATATTCAAAGATACAACTTGGTTTAGAAATTACCTGATATAGCGAATGGTTGATAAAAATAATAACCCATAAAACAATGGTTCAGTAAATAATGAAACAAAGGGAAACCATCTCCAGAGTTTCACTTTTATTGTAAGAAAAAAGTGTCCAGCAAAAACAAATGTTCTCTCTCTTCACTACTGTGAACTGTGAAACATACAGTTCTTGACACATGTAATCTTAATTTTACTAATTATTCTTTTCTATTGCATTTAAAAACATAGATCCCCATATTTCCACATTTCTTCTTTAATCCATCAAGTAATATCAATCTATCTCTTCCAATGGCAAAATAATATTTTATTTTACCATGAATAATTCCTATAACCCACTGTATGATAACTGATTGTAAATTTGTTTCAAAGCATTTTGTTTATTCTAACTTGTTCATAGATTAAAAATATACATCTTATGTATTTGGTAACTAAGGATGCATTTCCCCCTTATTTTATAAACATCATGGAGAAAAGTACAGTAAGATATGGGTTTTAGTAATATCAATTTGTAAATCATATGGGATCACAAGATATACTTGTGAAAATGCAACAACTTCATTTTGTTTACATTATTAAAACTATATTTTCATATAATCAAATACTATTTTTATAAATTCATTACTATATATTACATTTATAATGCAGTTAACAGACTGCACTATACTATGTTGGTTTTATAATGACTTTTTCAAATACCCAATCATTTTTATAAAGTTATTGTGGAATCAACTCTAATATAGTATAACTTTGAAGCAAACAAGTAGATGTTTCATTAGTGAAGCATCCTCTAATAAGCACCAAGGACAAGTGATATAATCCAGTGACTACAACCAATAAACTATATTGACAGGAGATATTGAAAGAAAAACAATTCATATGTGACAATAATAATATATCATTGTATTTTTTTAAAAAAGACTTTGCTACAAAAAATGAACTTCTGTTTTCCTGAGAATATGATACTTCTCTGTGTCAGTATCTTATGACATTGCATGTCATGATATACTACATCATTACAGTAAAAGGAAATTGAAGATACACATGCTATAGTTTGTAATTACTTAAATTCAATTTTGTGAAAAATTTTATACAATTATACATTGGATACATTATTTCTCTTTCTAAGATTAAACAGTTATATAATTTATTTTTATTTAAATCTTCAATAGATGTTTCCTAAATAAATAATAAATATGTGGTGACAGAATAGCGTCCTTGGTAAATTTCATTGTACAGAAAATCAGTTCATTTTGATGTTATATTTCCTGTATGACAAATTTGAAGTATTAAGGTAATACATTTAACACCAAAGTATTTTTTAAGTAAAAGCACTACAAACACACAGAGTAGCACTGCTAAAATTAATTTGGAAAACTTTGTTATAGGGTTATTAATGACATAAGAATTTTAATTTTCTTTTTAAAAATGTAGTAATATTGGACTTCCAAAGTATAGTTATCCAACAAGATTGTTTCCCAATTGCATAAGGCAATATAAGCTCATATTAAATATACCTAGGAAATTATGTCATTTATACCTCAAAGACATAGATTAAACAATATTTTTGAGTAAGTTAAGAAGTAGCATATAAGCGATAACTTAGGCATTTTTATTATCCACATCTATGGTAAATTCTGTCATCACAAGATTCCCCAGAATTGTCAATGTAAGCCTGTAAGAAATAAGATTCTAAATGGAAAACTAAACTAAATCAATGATAGTCTGTAGGGACGTCAAGGGTAAGGTTGTAAGATGAATCCTAAATGACATGACCACAGTGGATGTCTGTAGCTGTTATGTGTTTAAAGATACATTGGCAAAAAAGGTATTGCCATATAAGAAAAATTATGATATAAGGAAGTACATTTCCTACACAAAGGTCTACAAAACAAACACATTGTTAATTTAACTACTTAACACGTTAATAACTTTTAAATTGTCAAAATAAGAATGCTAATGTGAAAATTATTTGAAAATTGATGAATGAGATAATTCTATTTCTAAAAATATACGACAGTTTCAATTGTACGACAGTTTTAATGTTCTTTTGAGTGGATATGCAAGCTTATTTGCATTTATCAATTTATTTTTTAAGAAAACTGAAGCATCACATTACAACATAAAGAGACACAGTGGAGACACAAAGAGATTCTGACAATTTATGCTACAACTTAAATCTTCACAAGCCATTTCTAGAGACCCTACTTCAAGGAGAACTTTTTATTTGTTCAATACTTGTTCTCCTAGGCTCTTCTAAAATCTTTCCTGACCTCATTAACCTATTTATCCATAATTAATTAATTATGACAAAAAGAATGCAACTCCAGAAGTTTTCCTATGTAAAGAAAATGAATACTTTAAAGTTAGGAGGCAAAGACATGGTTTTAAGTAAAAGATTACCTAAAATATAAGCAAAAGAAAGAAATACTAGAAGGTCCTGTATTTCTTTTAGCTATGTATTTTAGGAAAAGTTTCAAATATGTCTATAAATCTCTGAATAAGACCAAGAGAAGATATCTATATCTGGATTACATCCAGTTGTAATAAAATTTCTCAAATAGAACTCTAGTGTATGCTATTTTTGAGAACTGTGAGCAGGTGTGTTATTTATTTCCTCTGTAAATGGTTTAGTTTACATGTTCTGAGTATGTGTACAGAAAAAATATTTTTCCAGTAGGATAAAAAAATGATGTTCAATAATTCATTTCTTAGAGAAATTCCTGGTTAATTATCAGATGAATTTGCATTTCTGAGTTATAGATATAAGAATAATTAAAACGTGCTCACATCGTGTAAAACCAGTGATGGACTTACAAACTTCTTTCAGTACCATTTTATATTAAAGATGATTAGTATTGCTCTAACAAAAATGATCAAAAATGGAGGATATTTGCTCAGATGAGAAAGTATATTTTGATTATATATTAATATTGCTAACAAAATTATAAAAACATAAAATATGAAAAATCATAAAAGAAAAAAGTTTTACACTTGTAAATTTCTTCTGAAAATGCATAATTTCCAATCTGCCATTTCTTGCAGTATTAGTCTGAATCTTGGCTAATTGCTAAATACTAGTATGCACCATTTTAGAACTTCAACAGCATATAGCACATAAAGAAAATAACATGAATATTCATTGAATGTAATATCAAATTGTTTTGTCATCAATCATTAGATACATTGGAAAATGTTTTTGAATGTTTCTTAGCTATTTATAATAAAAATACACATAAAAAATATATTTGTTTTACTGATCCTCACAATATATATTTGAACTGTTATGAACTTTGAGTTTGAGAATAATTATTTTAATTAACAGAAATTTGATGTTTCTTGCAAGGTATTGTTGAGGTAAGGGATATATCGAAGCTGAATTTTGGAATCCAGTATTAGCCTTACACTTTATTTCAACACCTAAATTCTGAGATAGATGATCTGAGTCTCCAAACTTTGCTATGTTGAAAAACACCTTTTTGTGTGAGGTATGTGTGATGATAAATAACTTGCGCTTAATATTTTTAACAAATTGGTCCGCAATTTCAGGTAATTTCTTGTCAATAGATACATTACAATAAATCCTTGTTTAACTGGAGATCATTCTTACTATATAATATAGTGATAAAAATGAAATATATTAAAAATAGCAATAAAATAGTCTCCACAGAGTTAACAAAATCTCCATTGATACTTATGTTTGAATATGTTAACATTTGTTCCTACCATAAATATTTATGTAGAAACTCATCCAAATAAATAAAACAGTATTAAATTTAGCAATATCGAAGTAACATAAAGAGAAAAATAGTTAAATATTAATGCCCCTCTATTAATTACTTCTTTGAGTGTATCTTTGCTAAGAAGTCAATTTTACCCATATCATTCTCCTTGCTCTTGTCCTAGGTTGATTTTGGTATCAAAAATACATTTTGAACTTATTAATGTTTCTGCCCTCACAAAGTATGTCCTGCCAATTAACATATAAAATGACACAAATAAAGTTATCAAAAGAAAATAAAATCATTTTCCAATTTAATCTGATTTGAATATTAATTATCTTATTTAGCTATCAAAACAGTAAAAAGGCTTTATATATATTATAACAGAAAAAGAAAGACTTCATGTTTGTCTAAGTATCTAAATCATGAAATTCCAAATTCCACTTGCAGTCAAATGTCAGAATTTTAGGATATGCAGTCTCCTGTTTCTTATCACTGTAGCATAGAACATTCAGAATATAAAGCTAAACATCACATAATAAAGAGATAGGGAAAAGAAGAATCTTGGTAAGGGATCCAACAATTTAAAAATGTAAAATTTATGTCTGAGTATGTAAAAATCAAAAATGAATATCTGCAAGAATTGGGGGCTTAGTCATTATTTTCAATATTCTCTAATCTTAGCTAATATACATCTTTTTTTTTGAACACATATTCTTGACTAAGCTTTTAAAGAGCTGCTCATTGCAGAATGAAGTTAAAGTCCTTAGAAAATAGGTACACATGATACTTTTTGTTTGTTAGTTTAAAATATTTCTTCTGAATACCAATTGATAATATAACTGATGTTGATTTAAAAATATAAACGTATTAGAACTAAATTATGGTCTAAAAGGAGAGTGTCAGAAATACATCTGTTATGGAATATCCAGAATGTGAACTTGACCTTTTAAGTAGGGGTCAAATAACTTTAAGCACCCAAATAAGTGGTGAGTTAATATACTCTGCTATGAGGAATCCCCTAATCTAGTACCGTGATAATTCTTTAGTATGTTTCCTTCTCTGTTTTGTTTGCTTATTTTTTTGAGACTAGGTCTCACTTTTTGCCCATGGAACCGCAGGCTCATGTTGCCCAGGGAACCACGGACTCAAGCAATCCCCAGCCTCAGCTTCCCAGGTAGCTGGGATTACAGGCATGCGCCATTACGCCCAGCTATTTTTTGGAACTAGGTCTCGCTATGTTGCCTCAAGAGGAATTTGAACTGCTATCCCTAGCCCCGGCTGCTTCATAGGCTGAGACTTACAGGCACGTGCCACCGTGCCTGGCTATTTCCTTCTCTGATGCTATAAGGATTAGAAATAGTTGCAAAGAGTTACATAAAAGGAATATTAGGCGTTCAGTCCAAAGTTTATGAAAAATGGTTTTATGAAGAAAAATCCAAGTTGCTCTATTTGAATAGAGATCTATTAAAATATTTTTTAGAACAAAGTTAATTATATCCGCTTACCTTCATAAAACATAACCATCATTATTTAAAATGAGTACATTACATAAAATCTAATTATATAAAATATCATTGCAATGAAGAATTATATAACTCACAAAATTTTAAAGGTAGTGTTTCACAGTTTGCAAAGAAAATTCTGTGTAAGAGATAATTCAAAATAAACAGCACTTGTTAGAACTTTAGGAACTATGAAATAGATCAAGAGGTAGAAAAGTCACATTCTTAAATTGATTCACATTCATGCCTATTATTATGTATGCATATTTAATCTCTCCTTATAGATACTATATTTGAGAATCATATAGAATGACTTGCCTAAATCTATAGGGATATGATTAAAGTGTATGTTACCATACCACATCACAAGAGTGATATCACCACCAAATTATCTACAAAACTATCTACAAAAGTATCTACAAAGTATCTATTTCTTTTCAATAGTCAAACCATTTTAATTCTAGCATAATAAAACAAAATTTGGTTTTATATGTGTCCTTGTATTAAATTGTATATGAATAGCACCATGAGAATTAAAATTTTCAACAGTTGTTTCATAAAGAGTGAAACAAATAACAAAAATACTCTTTGTTCATGTATTCATACAAAAATCCTCAGTATAATCATCCTTCAGGTCCTCACTTTCACACATACCACAGAACAGTATGATCTGTTTCTCACTTTACTCATCAATTTTAAAATATTATTTAGGTTACAAAGAGTCTGTTGACCATCCAGTATAATACTTTACTTGTGGGTTTTACCTATATGAATCAGCTAGACCATTTCTAAGTTTTTTATAAATACTTTTATAAAATTTCAGTTTTAACTCTTTCCTTTTTTCTAATTTTAGTATTGATCTTTTAAAATTCACTATGTGGTTCTCATTCCTCTATGGATATACATTTTCTGAATTGAGTAAAATTTTAATTAGCACAGTCAAATCAGTCAATATCAGTTCAATATTGATTTATACTTTAAATATTCACTTCTAGTTCTTCAATTAAAAACAATATTGTCTTTTCATATATCTTTTACTAATAGAGTATATGCCCCCCTTTTCACATTCTTCCCACATGAAGAAATAGCACAAAGTGGTGTTTTATTATTCTCTAACTTGTTACAGGTCAGGCCTATGGCAACTGTGGTTTAAATATAGCTGATCACTTTAATATCATCTAATAAAAAACATTTACCCGAAGATAGTTAAAAATAGTTACCACTTTACACCAGGTTCATTTATGGTCTTAGTGTAAAACACAGTTACTCCTCCTTCTCAGTTATCTCCACAGTATAACTACACAAAACTACTGATCATACTTATTTTGCTCATTATCCCTATTTGACAAGTGTCAGATGACTGGTTGTCTAAATGTTATAACTATGCAACAGAGGTCCAGCAAATATTGCAGACAATGAGTTGATCCATATAGTGGCAGAATTTCCAAATAGATTCATGAATTATCAAGAAAGCAATACTTACAAACAATAAATGTTAAGTTTAACTCATCTGTAAATTTAAGAAAGAAATATTGAGCATATACCTTTTCCTAGTACATATGATAAATTTAGGTCTACAAGGAATTCAAGAAACACAGACTTTATTTAAAGACTAGAACTGGAGTCTTTAGTTCTATTCTGATTAGTAACAAGAGTGATATCACAGAAAACAACAGAATATGAGACATTAGCTAGTTAAAAAAAACTCCTAATTCACCTCTAGATTACTTCTAAGTACTAACTGCAAGAGTGATCAAGGGTTCCTATAATGAAGAAAAGGATGAATGAAAATGTCAGGAAGAAGTACAAGCCTATTTCATTCCCCTTTAGGCTGTGACTCCCTCTGTGTTAGAAACAATGTCTTACTTATCTTTGCATTTTCTGGATTTATAACAACTGATGGTACATATTAAGCGTATAATAAATATGTACCCAGTGAAATACTTGAACAAAATTATACTCTCAATTATTGTGTTGCATTGAATTTTACCATCGGGTCAGAATTATAGACTATCAGTCATGATACTAAATGATGTAAACAAGAAGTATTCCAGAGTAATAAAAGGAAAAGATAGAAATTAAAATGTCTAAACCATATTTATTGAAAATTAAAATACCATAATTTAGTCACTAAGTATTTTTGAAATCTGTGATTTTACAAATGAATAGGGTAATAGTGCTTATTCATTTAAAAGGTGGTATCCACTAATGATAAAATAATGTAGCACTAAGACTTTTATTATAGTTGATTTTGATGCCAAACTGAAATGGGACTATCAAAAATTATTTTCTGTAAAATTTGAACTTTTTATAAAGAATGTGTTATTTATGATGAATTCTTATTCTGTAAGTAGATGAGCTATCAAAGTTTAACTTTTAAATACTAGGTTTATTTATAATATTTTTATGGAGTAAAATGTGTACTTTTATTCACTATTACACAAAAGTAAATGTGTATGTTTTCTCTATTTATGTATTTCTACATGCTTTGTCTGTTTCTATGCTTTCTGGGTTTTTTTTTGTGTATGAGGTGATAGATTATTTTTCTCCTCTTCTGAGTAATTTCAAGGTTTAATCATGGTGAGACACATTGTAATTTGACTACTTAGTATTAATATTTAACAATTTCATGCGAACAGTTCTGGAAAGTTCATTATATTCTGATCCAAAGGAAAAATAGTATTATGAATATACTATTCTGATAATTAACTCAGTTTTGAAACATGGCTGTGGGATGTTTGGCTTGGTTATGGAATGTTAGCCAGATTATAGAAGGCTAGATAGTGATGGAAAACTGTTTAATATGAGGATATGCTGGTTTCATTTTGATTTAATGTAGAACCAGTCAGATTACATATGTATTAAAATATCTCTTTCTAGATGATTCTGTAGGGACAAAGAAATTGTATGAGGATCTAGCTTTGTATGACATTAAATTCTGGAACAGAGTGGACAAATCAGGGAATCATCTTTCAAGCTCATATTCAAGAATAGTGCCCAAAATAATACATGCCATGGGGGGTAGGACTTCTTAATGATCCCCAAAATAAAACAAAAGAAAAAAAGAGGTAGAATGTTCATATCTACAATATCTACAAAATCAGCAGGGCCATGTTTCAACAGCACTATCTCAGAAAACTACATTAACCCCACTCCCTTACTTATTCCTCCCACCTCCAGGAACCCCAACTCATCACAGAAAAGTTGCCAGAAAAGTTGCATGGTGACTGGAGTAAGAGGAAAATGAAACGAAGAATAAAAGAGGTAGAAGAGAAAAAAGGCCTGAAAATATAGAGAATAGGGAAAGCAGAGAAATATGAAAGAAAGCTCAGGAAAAATAAAGGCCATTTCCAAAGTTGGCTGTGAAACTTTCAGGTCAGATAAGAGAAATATTTGGGGAAGATTTTAGAATGCACTGGTAAAATCACTGAAAGTGATTTTAATTGCATAAAGTTGTCTTTAGGATAGTTGTAGAGAAGGAAGGAACACTATTTTAGTTATACATTCCCCCATTTAATTTAATATACTCCACAAACATCAGCAACCAAATAAAACTTTATGATACAAATAAATGGAATATTTGTTATAAGACAACCCTGTAGTATGACCTGTTTTGTTTTGTTTTGTTTTGTTTTGATGACCAGCTATCACAGATGCTGTGTGATAAAACTCAAGTATTTTCATGGAAATTTATAAGTATTTATAATCAATTCTTCAGGGGCATTTCTCTCTTTAAAAATAGCAAGCATAGCTAGCATATATTAACTTTTAAAAGGCAATATTAAGGACAGAAATAATACCATGGTCAATAAGTAGGAAAATTTATTTTTAATAAATTTACGTTGATTATAGTAAAAATGAAGTGAACAACAGGAATGAGATAGCAGCAACCAAAAAAAAAAAATTACAAAAAGGAGTAAGATAAAAACACCGAATAATCACATAACTAAAATAATTTTCCTTTTTTTTCTATTTCATATTATTGAATTTATTTTCTTGTTGCTAATGTCTGGAATCAAGTGCACAAAACATATCTGGATGAATTTATCTTAGTCATGGAAGGAAAACAGAGATAAGAGGTCAACTGGAGTTATGGTTAGGGATAACTGAATCCGATTCCAGGAACATTAAAACGAATACCCTTATCTGCCTGCTTCTTAATATTTTTACATGGTATATACTAGGAAAATAACTAAGAATATTAATTATTTGTAGGTTTATTATAAATACTTCTACATTTTAAATGAGAAAACACTCACTAGCCATACCTAAGTGATTATTTTTGTCAAAAGAGGTAGTGTGAAATAAATTATTCAATAAATAATACTATCAAATAGATAAATGTCCCAACAAGATTTCCCAAAAAAACAAAATCTTTGTAAATATTTCACCTTCAAAGAGTAGAATCCTAGAATAGAATGTGATGTAAGATTCATAACTCCCAACTACAAAAGAGGAGGTTGTATAGAATGTCTTCCTTCAAGAGTACAGTATGAAAAATGAAGGGAAAATGATAGAATTTTACAATAGAGAAACTTGACAACTACTACCTTAGTTGGGTGATCAAGGTCAATATCAAGAGCTATGTCAGCAGTATAAGTCATAAATACCGGTAGGCTGAGTCTCTTAGCTTTTTGAGTGGGATCTTCATTCCTTCTGCAATTTTCCACCATGTGGTTATGACTAGGTACTAATATGATGACAATGGGTCCTTTTGAATTGTGACCTGAATAAGAAGAACGAAGAACAGGTTGAGTTTCAGGGTGATCACTACTGAGGTAGTCTTGATTTAGATTTTTAGGTGCCCTATTTTGTTCATCAGAAGCAAATCTAAAGTTCATTTATCCACAGTCTTGATTTAGATTTTTAGGTACCCTATTTTGTTCATCAAAAGCAAATCTAAAATTCATTTATCCATTATCCTTCAGAGTTTGGCACTATTTGACTTACTTTCTTACATAAATATCTTTTAAAAATATAGGTTTTACATATGTGCTACATTTCAATTAAATTGAAAATGTTCAATTGTTTTTTGTTCTAAGTAATCTACTAATCATAAATAATATTTAGAAACAAGATATTATAGCTAGTAAAATCATTTGATTTTACTCTATATTGTACAATATCTAAATTATCATTAATTTAACTCATTTTCCCACATATGAAAACCATGACAAAAAGTCTGTGGGAAACACAACCAAAGGACAAAATCTTTATTTAATACTCTTTCCTGTTATATAATAATCATGAAGCTCTTAGAAAAAAATCCTGTATTTATCTAATGTTTTTTACATTAAAAGTCAAGGTTCTTGGTGATAGATAGAGTTAATTGTGACAATCCAAAAGAAAAACCTTACAAAGAATTATTATTTTGAATTATTAGTAAGATAAATGTTAAATCATTTTAATTCAATAAAAGAAATGCATAAGTTTAAACTCCACTGATAAACATAATTTAGAATTTTTTAATTAAAATGAGGTTGTTTGTTAGCTGGAGTTTTAAAAAATCTATTCTCATTCTCTCCTTTAGCATTTCTGTATTTTTTCTTTCATTCTTTTTTTTTTTTTTTTTGAAAATGAAAATAAATAAGAAATAAATCAGAATGTGATGGTCATTTTCTATTCTATCATTTGTCAAAGAACAAAATAAAATAACTTCAAACTATTCATTTCCATCAAAGATAATGAAATGCCTTCAATGAAAAATATCTTCAGAATGTTGACAGTCAGGTTTGAGAGCAAACAATAAGCAAAGTGAAATCAAAAAACAGTATAGTGTGAACACAGTAATTTATTCAAGTAATTAGAAAGAAAATTATGTGCAACTGAGTACCATAATTGTTTTGAGGTCAGTAACTAGAATTTGTAATTAAACATACTTTCTTTAGTACATGAATAAACATGTCTTCACTCTTTTATCTGTTGGACATCAGAAAAATGTTGAGTAAAGTGAAGTTAAAGCAAATTGTCAAACAATTTATTTTAAGTTTGCAAGTCAAATAATTAGTTAAAATTAATAAGAGCTGAAAACTCAGTCTTGAGACCCTAATATTATAAATTTGTCAAGTGTATTACATTGATAAACTTGGACTATTTGTTGAGTTAAAGAAAGTCAATTTATCTTATGAACACAGTCTTTTCACTAATTTGGGATGCTTTCTATAGATTGTATTTCATATATCATTCTTATAAATAAATTGTTTAAATCCCACTTTTGTATGTATGTACTTTATGTATGTACACACATATGTATGTTTGTGTGTATGTACTTGCATATGTTTGTGTGTGCATACTTTGTGTATGCATGTACCTATGTGTGTACATATATACTTTTGTTTCTATGTGCTTCATCAGTCTAAAAATCATTGGAATTCTTAAAATCTGGGAAAATTGAAAAATCTGGGCAATTGAATTAACAGAATTGTATTTTACTTAATTCTTCTAATGGCATCCAAATGATGTGATAGCAAACTTTTGTATAAGTGTAAGCCAGTTCATATAGATTATTTACAGAGTCCCAGAAAACTTATACTTTAATATTTTTCAGAATTTTAGCTTTAACACTCATGTTCACTTTTTACTTATATTCATTTGCTCTTGACTAAGTATAAGGTTACCCTGTGGATTAAAATGATGTCAGTCTGAGAAGGCCAAAGAAAATTAAAACTTGTATTGACATATGAATTCAAAAACACTTTATACATTAAAAATATCTAAAGCCCTATAGAATTACTAATAATTTCTCCTTCCTCTAACTAAATTATTAAACTTTAATTCAAAAAGTGGTCTTTATAGAAATCTGTTTTCTAAAATTTGGATATATAATTTCAAGACTCATTTCCCTTTTGCATTCTTTCAATAACTACCGTACTGGTAAGCTCACCCTGATTTCAAAGATATAAAGTCTCATTTAAAAAGAAGCTAAAAATATATAAACTATCAATGAATGCAAATTCATCACTGGTAGTAAGCAGCCTTCAGACAAAGAGACATTTATAGGTATTTAATAAATATGTTAAATTAAGTCTGTCTCTACATTCTTTTTTTCACTTGTTTATCTACTATATTATTTTAGATCATGAAGATGAATAAAATATTAACACTATGCTATTTTTCTCTTTAAGGCCCTTAGAGTTAATAGCCAGAATTTTGTAATAAAATGTAATGCACATTATTGTGAATTATGTGCAAAAGTTGTTATGGAAGAGAAATTAACATAACCTGAGAGTCAGGTGAGGCCAAGACTGTCAAGAAGAGGGTGATTCCTGACTGCACTTACTGTCAGGGAATGTGAGTATAGGACAAATGAGTGTGCACAATGGTGAGAAAATCAGAAGAGAGCAAGTGTGGAGGCCAAAGCATTAGTCATTTGAGTAAACAATTCCAAAGCATAGGGCATGCAAAAGAAAATAACAACGGTCTAAAGGAGAAAAGAAATCTCTTCCAAAACACTAAAAGACCAATGGACTTGCATTTGTTATCAAATGTTTACTTTAATCAACGAAAACTTTTTTTTTTTTTTTTTTTTTTTTTTTTTTTTTTTTTAGACTAGGTCTCACTATATTTGCCCATGGAAACGCAAGCTCACATTGTCCAGGTTACCACGGATTCAAGCAGCCTCAGCTTTCCAGGTAGCTAGGATTACAGGCACACGCCACGTGCCCAGCTATTTTGGGGGACTAGTTCTCACTGTGTTGTCCCTAGTGGGATCCCTAGCCCCAGCTGCTTCATAGGCTGAAGCTTACAGGCATGAGTCACCGTGCCTGGCTCAATGAAGAAATTTAATGATAATATTAACTTTATTAATATTTGATGTGTGCAAATACCATTCAGGCTTGAATGGCAAAATAAATTAGGGGAAGACAAGTTTAAATGCAGAGAGATTAAAAATGGGTCAAAATAATCTATATCACAAAGTAAACTATGGTAGTAAGAAAGAAAAGGCAGAAAATTCTGTTAAATTTTGAGAATTGAGTAAATAAGTAGATTTGATTCACTTATTAAGTGTTGTAAACAATATAAATTATGATACTGTTAATGACGTTCACAGCCATACAGTTCAGAGAATAGTGTTCATATGGAAACTATACACATTAGCAAAAGTTAAGTAAATTTAGGGAAAAAAATCTGTTTTAATGTAGCACTCAGAAATATATCTATGACAGGTAGGTCATTTACATCCTGAAAGAAACTTGACAAATTTGAGATTTAACAAAGCTATAGTTTTAGGTATCATTTAGAATCACTAAAGGCCTCTCAACAAGCACAAAGGAAGAAATGTTAATAGAGTGTTTTATTTGAGACGACAGAAGAAATTCACAAAAAAATTAAGAGACTGAACCATTCCACCAAAAGCTATAGTTATATGCGCAATTTAATCAGCAAAATGAAACATTGGAATCACTGGTGTACTCTTTGCTAAGTAGTTTCATTGTAGTAAGGAGCATATGAAATAATACTAATTGGGAGAAAATAAAATATAATAATATTTTTCATATAATAATAATGCACATGAAATAATATTATGCATATAATATTAATGATAATATTATGTATTATATTATGCCTATAATAATGCAATGCAATAATGCATATGAAATAATACTAGTTGGGAAGAAAATTTTTGAGAAATGGGAGAGAAGTGTAACTAAATTACATTTTGGATCAAAAATAAACTTTCATGATGCAACAAAAAATATAGTGCTTATATGTAGTTAAGAACAGAAATGGATAGAAAGATTGAGTAGTGGATAATTGAGTCAGTGAAGTCCTTGGAGAGGGTAAGAGTGAGGCACAAAACAGGAAGGTTATGTTCATTTTCGAAAAGGTAGGAAATGTGATTTTCATAGTAATTTCCGAGAAAATTGAGTGATTCACTTTCTAAATGATTTGTTTGTTCTGTTTGTTTTTGACTTACAGGCAAGGATATCTGTTAGGATTGAGGGTTGAATCAGATAAGCACAGGTCAAATTGCTGTATTAGATACAATTGATTACAAATGACTGAATAAAAAAGTTTAGAAAGAAGGTTTACATGTATTTATTCATGATTCACGAAATACTTTTATTTCTATAGTATAATGTATTGTCTATTCCTGCCCTGTTAAGTCTATTGACTCTCAGCATTCTCCAGCTTCCCTAGCTCCTGGAGAACTGTGGTGGCAGTATTGGTGTGGGATGAGAATTGAGTGCGAATACCAGCCACCCCCTCAAGAACACAGGCTCCCCTGTGCAACTCCTCGTAGTATCCAAGGCATGGGTTCAGGCATGAAGAAACTGCCTTCGACTCCCACCCATTCTCATCTGCTCACAGCCAGAACAGTGTCATAGCTGCTGATAATCCTTTTCCTTTTTGCACTTGCTAACTGTTTAACAAGTCTCTAACTAGTTGATTTCCTGTCCGAAATTCCTCTCTATTGGAAAGCTCTGCAGTAATTTCTGCATTCTAGATTGACAATGACTGATACAAATTGCGGAAAATGAGAATTTTATAAGACATTTGACCTTTCTGAGTGCAATGTAAGCCAAAGATAATTAATATGTATTTATGTTCAGTAATTTCATAATTACCTTCCAATAATAGTTAAACTCCAAGTTTTAAGTTATTAACTGAACTAACTATAAGCATGAAAATGCTACCTCGCTTTATAAATTGAGCCATCAAAATTTTATTTTGGGGGGAAGATTTATAATGTTTAAATATGTTAAATGTATCACATAAAACACTGTAGTCTTTATAATAATAATGTATGAACTGCATTTTGAATGCATTATTTCCTCTTAAGTTGTGATTATTGGAAAAGTGACACGTGATCATGAAGAGAGGTAAACTGTAAATTTTGAATAAGAGATCATAAATGACTTCACAGTAGCTGTCAAAAATTACTGTAATGTGTTTAAGTTCAACCTTTTCTGTCTATAGCTATTATATTGCATATTTAGGAGCCCTAGTTTAACAAAATGCAGAATCTTTTTCCAAATGATTGAAATCTGATCTGCGATTCTAAATATGTTTTTATTAGGTCTATAAACCCCATGAGAACAAAACATGGATCATGTATTTGCATGGAAGGATTTTCTGATAGTTTTGGTATATTTAAAAATAGATTCGACTAAACCTCGAGCTGGAAATGTTATATTTTATTAATCCTCTTATTTACTAATCCTTTATTTCTCCAATCATTACATTTTCATATTTATATTTTTCACTTTTTTATATCATAAAATAAAATATTTAATTCCATCTTACTTTTTTAAGTGAATGTTTTTAAGTTTAATCAAATCTCTTTATCATCAAACAATAAAGTCATTTTTTTGTTCAATTTTGTAGGCTTAATTAAGAGAATTTTTTCACAAGAGATGTAGGATAAATATAAATTTTGAAATTTATGAAGATTTTGCTGTAGTTATTTAAATATTGATGTTTATAACAGATAAACATATATAAAAAACCATGAAGATATGTATTGTGTGTTTCCATGTGTGTAAATAAACATATTTTCAATTAGGAAGCATGAATAAGCATTGAATTAAATAATTAAGATATATTTAGGATTTTAGATTAATCAAATAATCTATGTCAGTGGCTTTCAAATTTTAATGTAGATTAGGGCAAGCTGCTTTTTGTTTTTCATTTATTTTTTCTTGTTTCATTTTAGATGCGAACTATATTAACATGATGCAAAGTCAAAATAATATATAAAGTCTTAATTAAAAAAACTATTCCCAACTTAACAACCCTGTACTATTTTCCTAAGCAAATGCATGATTTTTTCAGTTTCTTATATATCTTACTAGCTATATTCTGTTAATTAAGTATACTATCAATGTTTATTCCCACTTCCTTACACAAAATATAGCTTTTATAAAAACTGTTGTATATGCTGCTATTTGTAATATATTCTGATTTTTTACAAGAGCTGATAGAGTGATATATTTACATTTATGCTTGTATTTATATAAATGCACATGTTTTATATATAATATACTAATAGACATTGCTTATTTTATATATTTACATTTATATATAGTGTTTATATTATAAGTATATATAGAAACACATAAGCATATGAAATTTTCTCATGGATATGATTGCTTAAAAAAAGACAAATACATTTGAAATTTGTTATGCATTTCCAAATCACTCTCAAGTGATAGGAATTTGCTATAGCTATTTAAATATTGATAGGCTTATAACATATAAACATATATAACAAACCATATAACAAACTTGCACAATTCATGAATGATAACATCGGTTTTGCAATGGACTAACAGTAGGCATAGTTTCCAAATTTTGGGAACCTTGCTAAAAGTATTGAATCAAAATTTTTACTTTATGGTGTTTTAATTTTGTGTAATCTATTAGGAGTAGAGCTAAACATAGTCTGCTCCTTTATTCAAGGTATTTTTTTTTCTTACCTTCATGTGTACTAGCTATTGCTATGCCAAATAGTTTAGAGGAGAAAATGATGTATCCTGAGGAAGTTAGAACATGCATTTCCATAAATAGATGATACAATTCTATTATTCCACACATGTGATGCTAGTCATGTGAAGCTACTCACTCACACGTCTCTCTTTGTGAGTAGTTTGTCTTTTCTGGTAGCCTCTAAGATTTTCTCATTTTCCTTGCTTTTTCATAGTTATTATGATTTATTTTTTCTTCACATTGTTGATGTTTGGCTTATCTTTTTTTGTCCTGGGGAGCCTTCTGAGAGGTTTAAGTAATAACATCTCCAACGCCCTTATTGTTTGTTATTTTTCCTTTCTAAAGTATTTACTATGTTGGGAACCTCAATCTAATCTGACTATCTGTGATGAAAGGCTTCTTTTCATCTTCCTTTGTCCTGGGGAACAGTCTGTTGAAATGGAACATGTCTGTGCTCCTTAACTTTCAAGACCCAGACTCTGACCATCCTTGTCAGTCTCAAAGTCTTTAGCAAAATATGTTATATATTTATATTATATATGTATATAGCAAAATATACAACAATCTAGTGACCTTAATTCTAAGTATTATTTTGAGTTTCTTCAATTTTCTGTTCTTTGATACACATATTATGCTTTTTATATAATCTGTGACTTATTTCTAGTGTTTTTAATTTTTTATTATATATCTATATGTGCATCTATATGTACATATATACATATTTAAACCACTGTATACCCTGAGGTTCTCCCACCGCCATGTAACCACTGAATGATCATCTTGATCTCCTATGCTCATTTCTCCCCTGATTTTCCCCTCGCTTGATTCGATCCCCTTCCCTTGTTGTATGTTTTAGTTCTGTTATCAGTTTGCTACTTTTAACTTTTTCTTGCCCTTTGTTTGCTTTCCCTATATCCCAACTATAAGTAAAACCATTAGGTATATCTCTTTTTCTTTTTGGCTTATTTCCACTACCATGATTCCTTCTAACTTCATCCTTGGTGCCACAAGGAATGTGTATCGAGGGGAGCAACTATTTTTAAGGGAAGAATAAAATAATTCCTTTTACCAGTGTCATGTGTTGGAAACATACAGAATACATCAAGAGAAAGTGATTTTCCTTTGCCATCTGAAACAGAAGGAAATAAAATCTTCTAGCCCTATATGTGTTAGTTGCTTCTCTTAATAGACATTTCTTATTTTTAAAGTTTTTCTCATTTTTATTTTTCTGTCCTGTTCTCATTAAAGCACAGCCCTCCAATGGAGTATTTATACTTATATTTATGTGCATAGAACCCAACTTGATATATTGCCCATATATGCTTAAACGATGTTGCTATAGATTAAATAATTGAAACTGAAATATATTTAATGACAGTTATATTTGTTTGAAGTAGAAATGAAGGTAGGGAGTGCTTGAAATAAATGCACAAGTTTAAATATTTAGGGTAATAAAGTTACTGTATGAAATTGGGTAAATCATCATAAATATTTTAAAAGTACAGTATCCCGTGGTCAAATACTAACCATATCCTTTTTGAGGAGCCAAACCCAAGTGAAAAATCAAAAACATCAAAGAAAATGCTGTTTTGAACAATTTACTAGTTAATGACAGAATTATATAAATATACATTTATGAGAATCAAAAATAGAGTTAAGAAGTGGAGCAAACAGAAAAACCTGTGAAAAATTAATTCCCAGGACAAGAATGTTCAAACATGATAATAGTATTAGACAGGCAAAGAGAAATGTGTGTCATCTGGACAAGAAAAGAAATATGCAAATGTAATCTTCACTCAGGAGTCTGCATGTTAACAAGCACAGCCTAGCAACTAATCAGTTTCCAATATCCCAATGCTTTGTCTCCTGCTGTAGTTGTAATGACCTACATAGTGATGTTTTACTGAGATATAAATATGCAAATGAAATAACTTCAGGCAATTGCTTTAGGATACTGGGCTTTAAAATAAGTATAAAAGCACCAAAGAAGGCTTAGAAGGAGTCTGGGTTCCAGCCATTTTTGTTTGTCCTTAAAAAATCAATGCTTTCTTAGTCCCCTTTCTAGCTTTTGGTAGTCTCCTCCCTATATTAATGATAGAAAAAAAGGAGTTTGTAATGTCTTAGGAATTAATCATCTCTGCAGGGAGAAGTAAAAGTAAACAAACAAGAATATGTTTAGCAGCAGATCGTGCCGATTCAGATGGAAGGTAAAAATTACCACCTTTTTGATATAAACTAGTAAAAACTGTACTCTAAATGTTCTTCAGTAAAATAAATGAAATAAAAACTATATTGCTTAAGTTGACAAGTATGCATTAAGTATCTGGTTTATGTAATAAATTTGGGATAAATGAACATACAAAACAAATAGATGACTCTCTTCAGGGAGCTCACATTTTGTTAAAACAGCAATTTAACAATAAGCAAAATGATTACATGTTAAGTGCACCATATATTAGAAGATGTTAAAAGCTATGAAAAACTAGACAAGATTGTCCAGAGAAGGCAGATTGGCTAATTGTTGTTTGTTTGTTTGCATGTTTGTCTGTTTTTTAACTGAGACCATGGTATTTGGCCAAAGATTGGAGACAGATAAGGGAGTTGAGGTCATCATGTCTCAATGAAAAGAATCTCAAAAAGAGATTAAAAGTGCTAGAAAATCTTGGTAGAAAATACAATCAAATGTTTTCAGCATAAAAATGATAGGGTGTGCTACTTCCCCTCCCCCCCATTGTCTCCTGTTTAAGATTTTAGATTTCAAGGACAGATGCTAAAATGTGAGAATGACCTTAGTTGGAATTTCCCTTCAGGGAGATGCAGGAGGGAGAAAGGTGACACAGGTTTTCTGGAAGATGGAAAATCAGGATATATAAAGGGTGTGCAAACAAAGAGAGGGATTTGAATGAGGATTCTGATTCAGGGGCCAATATGGAGATTGGATAGAGAGGTTCAATGGAGGAAAGATGGGAATCGACCATCTTGTAAAGTAAAGATGTGTCATGTGGACTTGGACAAAGGCCACTGGGGACCTGCAGCTCTTGGCTGACCTGAGTTAGCGGCATGTGTGCTAAATTCAGCTAAGGAGTTTGCAGATTTGAACTCTGTGTTGGAGTTTGTTTTGCTGAACTTGACTTGTGTCTGAAAGAGGCCATGCAAAAGTTAGGCCTGAAAAGAAAGTGAACTTTGCTGCTTTGGCACCATGGAGTTTTTGCTACCTAGAAGAAAGGAGAACACAGCATGGAAGACAAGGAGGAACAAGCCAAGGGAGCAGCCAAAGGAACATGTCTTCAAGCGTCTGGAGGTGGACTCTGACTGGACATTGGTGAGATGATCAGGACTGAGAGACTGAGGATTTTTGAGCAATCTGGGAAAGGATTTTGGACAATGCTGAGAAAGGTTTTGTACAATGTTAAAGTAATCGGAGTTTTCCTTACATGTTTCTTTTGTAGTTATTAGGATAATTAGATATCACTTTGTTAGAAATAAATTAGTCTGCATTGATAGTCTTGCATTGGTTTGGTATTTTGGTTGAGAAAGCTGGGGATGTCGGAAAGAACCCATAAGAGTTTAAACTGTGTTTTTAAGTTTTTCTTCAGTTTTTGGAGCTGAAAGCAGAGAGCAACTGGTTGGCTTTTGCATATCAATGGTAAAGGTGATCAGTGAAAATGCTAACGGCCTGCTTGTATCCTGTTTTGTAGAGAGAAGCAGGCAGAGGTGTTCAAGGTTAAGGTAAAGGCATTGTTAATGTTACAGTTTGTAGCCTGCTTCCTGCTTTGGAGAGAGAGTAGCAGGCATAGGTTTGTCTACTTAAGTTAAAGACAATTGCTAATGTAACTGCTTGTATCCTGCTTGGAGAGAGAAGCAGGTCTGTATGTGTGTTTAAAGTCAAGGTAAAAAGTCTTCTTTATGCCCACTTTCAAAAGGACACGAAATTTATAGATCATGATGAAGGTGTAAGTGAATGGTATTGTTAGGGTCTGCAAGTCCTGAAAGACCAACCAGAGTATAAGAGTTGCATGCTTTATTTTGCAAGGTTCAACAATACTAATACTAGCCGAGAGAGAGAGAGACAGAGCGAGAGAGAGAGAGACCACCTTCTGCCTTTTTTGCCCCCTTATTATACCTTCCTTGTTTACAACAGGTGTTCATGCCACTCTAGGGCCTTTAACTATGGGTCATCAGTTTTTGCAAAAAGGGGCACAGGTGTTCTGACCACAGATCATACTGTTTTTCTCAGTCTATTTCCTGATAGCCTTGGAGGGTGGGGTGTGGGCAGCTTAGTCAGGGCACCTGCCTGGTGGTGACCTAAGGTAAAGGAAGGCCTAAGATAAAGTAATGGGTGCCTACCTGTCCGGAGGCCACCCCCTTACTCAAGCAGTGACTAATTTTAAAGCTCATCAAGCCTTCATGGCTCCACAGTCTGATGGCAATCATTTTGTAATTTATAAATCTAGTCAACATGTTGCATACCTGAAATTTACACAATATATTTCAATAAATCCAGAAAAATATTCAAAACATACTGTTCTGTTTTTGCAAAGAAGAGTTCAGAATTGCAGAATGAAGTGAGTAATGTCAGGGGGCAGGCAGAATTAGTAGGAGAGAAAATTTTTCCTATGCTCTAAGTTTACAGAAAATATATTCCTTATGATATTCCTGTTACACACTGTCTTGTAAAACATCTTTCAAGAATCAGCTCTCTATCCTTGTCTTCCTGTCAGCAACACACATGATAAAAAGAATAGTATGTTTAGAATTTGTTCTCCCTTAATTTTTTTTATTCATTAATATTAATTTGAAATGTGTATATGCTTTATGTAAAAGATAGGCTTTGTTGCAAAACTAATTTTGAGATAGAATTAAGACCACTTTCATATGGTCAGGGATTTTAAAATCTTGTACATGTTAATGCATACTAAGAATCATCAATGTATATAAAATATATAACTTCCTAAACTAATTTGAATATATGTGGGTATATTTATATATTTTTTAATATGTGCAATATATTTTGTGTTCAACATTCTAAGATATAGACTTAGTAAAAGACAACTTTACTATTCATTCATTGATTCATTCATTCATTCATTCATTCATTCATTCATTCATTCATTCATTCATTCAGAGAGTATGTTGCCTGGGGTAGTCGCGAACTCACAGACTCAAGTGATTATTAGCCTCAGCCTCCTGAGTAGCTGGGTTTACAGGTGCATACCATCATACCTGACTAACTTTACTTTTCTTAACAAATCTCAAGTAATGATTAACTTAGGAAATTTAAATTTTCATTTCTTCATTTTTGATAAAACAGTCATCCTGACTTTTAAAATAATTACTTTTTTGTTTCTGAGCACTCTACTTAAGTTTTTGCTCTTTTAATAATATTGTCCTAAACCAATCATCTGCATACCTGATTTATATATGGGAATTTTGTCAAATTCTGTTTTCAAGAGCTTTATAACATGGTAAACACATTTTTTTTTCATTTCTACCACCAGAATTGTCTACAGTATATACACAGGTGTTCTAAGTATGTAATTTTATTATGATATCCCAAACTTTTGAATCCAAGGAACTTTGGTCTCTTTGTAATATCTCTGTTTATATAAGCAAATTGCATTGTCTCAAAATGAAATTTTTCTATATTTTCTCCAATCTTCTTTTGTACTGTCACTATTAGTTTTAAAATACTTTCAGTCTACTAGTCTAAAAATAGCAGAAATAGTTTTAGTTTCCTTTTTCATTTACACAGAATTATTTACATAAATGCATGCTTTGTTTCTGGAGTTAACATTAGTGCCTCTGGCAGTTTTCATTTTGGGTGCAATCTGATTGCTGCCCTAGTTCCTTTAATCACCTTTCACATAAATTGTTAACAGACTGTTAGCTAGTTTCTATCTTCAAGTGATGTCTGCCTCAAGCTTTCTCTGAATAAATCTTTCTAGTGATGGCCCACTGTTTGCATTACCCATAGTTACAGGTTGTTGAGCACTTGTTCTTTTCTAAATCTCTACTTGTTGAAAGCATAGTCTTTATCATATAAAACAATGTGTAATACTTTAGAATTACCAGTTGATTTTATGAATTTGTTATCTTTCTGTTCACAGTAGCTCACCCTCATCTCTAGCCATCCAAACACTTTGTAAATCTATTAATATATTTATTTTATTCATTGTCAGAAAACTGTTCATATTTCTATCTGTTCTTTAACACTGTAAGCAATATTAGGTCTTAACATAAAATACTTGAATTCTGGTATAATACACAAACTGTGTAACTTTGTATATATAATAACTGGCTAAATTATTTCTTCATTTTCAATAAAGTAACAATTTCCCTTTTTCTAGAATAACATAGGAATTAATTGCAAAATGTTTGTAAAATTCACTGTATTTAATCTCTAGGAACATCTCCAGTCTGTATATATACTCCTCAGAATCCTTTACAATTACTAACCACAAAGAGGTATATAAGTATTGCTGAGCAAGTGTGCAGTTACCTTTCTTATTCATTCTATTTCCATGATAATGGAGACCAATAATTCTTCCATTTAGCTAGTGGTATTCTTTTTTATTGCAATATACTGTAAAGAACGGGCACTAATTATCTTTTGAGTCATAAATATAGTTTTTCTTATACAATAAAGTAACAAATTCAGTTGACTTTTACAATCATTTGTCCAAAATGACTTTTTTCCTTTTTTATATAAAATCATTTTTTAAGAATTCTGTCCATAGCTCTAAGGCCAGATAACAATCATTAGCATTTATTGACCTTTTGCTGTAGTAATTTAATCTTTTGGGGAACAAAGTTGATTAATCACAGCATGGCATATTGAAATTTGGCATAATTCTTTCCCAAAAGTGCTTACAGGGCAGTGAGTTCTAGGGCATTCAGTGTAATAGGCACATTTTACAAATAAAGTGTGTTCAGAGAAGTCTTTCAGAAATTTAAGGTCATCAATTTTGTAAAGATTTTCAATCCCAAATTGGTCTTTCAAGAGTTCAGCTAATTGAACACATACTTTAATCTCACTACCATCTAGAAAAATCCAAGAAAAACATTGTTAATAATTTAAAATAAAGAAAAAGAATCAATGAATAATGATGATGAGAAATCAAGGAATCCTGTCAGTGGATGAGAGATTTTTTTTAAAATATGGCCAATATTGAAGATACCCATTGAGCAAATGTTCAATGTTATATACTAACAAGAAAAGGGTGGAAATTAACAACTATATTTTTCAGCTAGCACTACAGAATAGTAATACTCCATCAATAAGACATATTCATAGTTATCTAAATTGGAACTGAGATAAACATGGAGAAAAAGATAGGATTGGAAATGGCAGAATATCCCAGAATTGTTAAATTCTTGTAGATAATCAAATCAACAACTATAATAACCAAAACAAAAAGCCCTCTGGTTTTAGCAACAATGTAATAGATCTATTGCAGGTCTATTAGATCTAACAGAGATCTCCTATTTTGATAACTGATTCTTTTACAAGGAGGTACTTTTTATAAAGGTCATTTGAGCACTGTGGCTTTGTAAGTCAGAAGCTCCATCTAGAATGGAATAGAATGAGTTTGTTAACATTCTGAGATCAGTCTCCCATCTTCTTGTTAACTGAAGTGGATTTTGTGCACATGTCTTCTAGCCAGTAGACATTTTCATCAGATATTTCTTTAACTAACAGTGTTCAACACTATGGAAATCTGGATTGTATTATCTAGATCAATTTATTGGATGAGATTCAAGCATGCATTCATCCTGTGTATAGAATATCTGCCATTCATATTACATACTGACAAAATCATTAAATTGTATCCTTTTCAGTGAAAATGAAGTCCTTATTAAAGTCCATATTTTGACAGATATATGGCAGATGCTTTGACAAAATATTCTGGTAAAAAATAAAATTTATCCTGAAGGTTGTTATATTATTGCTAGTGCCCAACTTTAATCAGTCTCTCATCTAAAAGTTATGTGGGGAATAATTGGACCATGTGATGTGCACCAAGAACATTTGAATGGAATAAATGATTTTGACTATCGCAAGCCTCTCAAAGTTTTTGACTCTGCCTTTTCAATATAGGTTGCCACTCTGCCTTTGTTTTTGCGGTTGACTCTGCTTATTATGTAATGATTTCACTTAAGTTCAAGTTTTTCACACACTTCAGGGGATTCAAGTTCTCTTTATATCTCAAATTGTCATTTTCTATTACTCCTGAATTTAAACTTCCTCTCAATAGGCAAGACAATATCTGATCAGAAAAGAAATTTACAAAGTAACTCAAGATTTTTCTTCTCTATATGATAATGGATATGAAATAGTTGAAAAGCACAGTATTTGATTGAACTACCTTAAAGAAATAAAATTTTGAGAGAAATTGATAGAGATGATGAATACTATAGCCCAGTTTTAACATCTGCAAATAGTTCCATCTCTTTTCTTAGGAGACTGTATCAAGTCTTAGCTTAATTTATGACATACTAAAATTGTGATGCTTGTAATTCCTTGTCAAAATAAAATGAAAGATCTTCAAAATGTAAAGATATATATATATATATGTTACATTATATGTGATGTGTTTTATTATCCTTATATATTAGTCTATTTAATTCTGTGTAATTCTCAGTGGCATTGAGGAACTGTTAATTCTCAGTGGCAATGGGGAATGTATTATAATATTAGTAGCACTGAAAACATTCAGTGGTTGTTCTTCAAAGGACAAGAATAAAATGAATGATGTTCAAATATAACTTACTGATTACAGTGATTATGATGGCATCCTAGAATGACAATGACAAACACTGCCTACATTTATAGAAGGTGACTATATCATAAAGCAACAGGTTATGTAAGAAATTGCTGGCACCTTGTACTATTGGTGGTAACTAATTTCAGTTCCCAGGACATAAGGTCAAACATCTAAGACCATAATTTTTTTCACATAATCAAAGTCTAAATCTAAATCTGATTAAAAGTAGAACAGACATGAATCTTTAAAATGAAGAAACATGAACTTTCTTTCAATTTCTAAGCCTGGTCTAAGAAGCATGTATAATAATGTCTCCTTAATTGGAGGGATAAACAGCTTGGATTTAGGATTTAAAGAAAGATCCAGTGTTAATATCTTAATTATATACTTTGAAACTTTCTTTTAACCCTTCATACAAAAAGAAACATAGCTGTTTACCAGCATAAATATTCCCTCATGGGACAAACATTTCCAGGTATGTTATTGTTTATTAGATACTGTCTTTGAGCTATTAGGAATCCATTGTGATTAAAAAATGGATCACTGGTCCACTGGTTAAATGAATATTGAAACTGAGTCTATCTCATCATGAGTTTTCTATTCATCAAAACAACCAGTGTGTAGTTTCTCAGGTCTGTATTCTACAAATATAGACAAACTCAACAGTTAACAGACATAATATTTTGGTTCTCTAACCTTCAAAGGAAAAATTATTTTAGGATGGAGAAGTGGAACATTTAGATCCAAATTTTCATACCAAATAGTACAAAATAGTTAGGAAATAGCAGTCCTATAGTCCAGATTGAACTGAATAAATAAGTACTGCTATTAAACACTTAAAAGATATAGACAATATATCCATATTTAACTTATATAATTGACCTACTTAGAAGACACATGTATAGTGAGTAATGATTGGGAAGAAAATCTATGCATCCTGTTATGAAATTATCTGTTTGAAGGCTTTTTCTATGTTCTTCAATAAAAACAAACAAAAATCAAAGCAACAACAACAAAAAAAAAAAAAACCACATACAGTTTTATTTAATTTATTAGGAAAGCTATTTCTATTTTTGTATTATGTCAAAGGTTCTGATTTGCCCTTTGGGACTTTGGTTATTGATTTACAATATAGGACATTGTTCTATATGACATTTATAGTACCAAGGAAGATCCAGTCATGTGCCATAAGAAATGGTAAAACACATGTATTGAGGATGCTGAGATAAGCCTCATGGAAGTTTTCAAGTTTGTGAGGTGGTATTTCTGTAGATTGGATTTGCATTTCTCCGATGATAAGTGATGAACACTTTTTGATGCACCTAGTTGCCATCATTTGTCCCCTTCTCGCCTGTTTTCTTATTGGACTATTTGTTGTTGTTGTTGTTGTTGTTTTGTTTTGTTTTGTTTTTTCCTGAGTTGTATGTGTTCTTTGTAGATCCAGGAGAGTCAACCCTTTGTAAGATGAATGATATACATATATTTAATTTGGTAGGTTATCTACCTTTTCATGCATTGATACTTTTCCCACTATACATCAGTTTTTCAGTTTAATGAAGTCCCACTATTTATTTTTTATTTTGATTTCTTTGCTCTTGGAATTGAGTCCCCAAAGACATTCATATAATCAATTTCATGGGCTACTCTGTGTACTTTATGATACTTGATATTGCATCCAAATCTTTAATTCATTTTTAGGTATTTTTTATGTATTGTGTGAAATTCCTGTCTATTTTCATCATTTTATATGTGACTCTCCAGTTTTTCCAGTACCATTTGAAGAGATTGCAATTTATCATGTATATGGTTAGCATCTTTGTTGTGAATTAACTGTCCATATGTGTGGGCTTATTTCTGAGCTCTCAATACTTTTCCTTTGGTACATGTGCCTATTTTATTCCAATACCATAAAATTAATTACACTAACTTTGTAGTATACTTTGACATTTAGGAACAAGTTACCACCATTATTCTTGTTAATCAGAACTGGAGCAAAGAATATATACTGGAATAAGAATCATCTCGTCAATAAATACTGCTGGGAAAACTGGACCACTATAAAAAAGAAAAAAAAAGAATTTAGATTACTCCCTTACACCATGTCTAGAAACCAAATCAAAATGAATAAAAGACCTGGATGTGAGACCTGAAATCATAAAATACATAGAAAAAAATATGGGTAAACTACCCCAAGACTTACACTTCAGAAACCTCTTTCAGTATACATCTACAGATACGAAAAGAAGTTAAGGAAATATAAACAGCTGGGACTACATCAAAATGTTTTGACTATTCATGTGATTCCACATAAATTCCATTTTTTTTGACATTGTTGAAGAGTGTAACTTAAACGCTTGATAGGGATTGTATTAAAACAATATAATACTTTGGATGTCTTTTTAACAATGCTAAAGCTTCCATTTTGTGAGCAAGGAATTAACCGTTCTATTTCTTTGTACCTTCTCTGATTTTTAGTGATATTTTAGAGCTTTCATTGTACAGGTCTTTCATACCCTTTGTTAAGTTCATTTCTAGATTTTGATTCTTAATGTCCTTATGAGATTTTCCTTCTCTCTATTCAAGTTTTTGTTTGTGTATATTAACACAATCAATGTTTATATATTGATTTCATAGTCTGCCACTATTAATTTATTATTTTTATTAGATTCTTTTTTAGTAGGCCCATTAGGGTTTTACATACATTTTATGTCATCTGCACAATATAGTACTAGTTTTACTTCTTTCCTAATTCAGTTTAATATGTCCAATAAATTTCTTTTACATAATTGTTCTAATTAAGACTTCCAATACTATATTAAATAATAGTAGGGAATATGGACATTCTTGTGTTTCACCTGATCTTAGAAGAAAATTTTCAGTCTTTATATGTGTGATGTTAGTTATGGATTTATCATACATAAACTAAAGCTAGATCTAAAGCTAGATCAGCTAAATCTAGCTGATCAGTTGTGACATATATACACACATCCATATATATTTGACTATGTAAGTATGCATATATACACATATACACATTTTTTAATATGTTGATTAATGTGGTTGCATAGACTTTAGAATTTTGCTAAACTGATGTCGATTTCTTGACATTATTTCTATACATTGATAGTTCCACACATGTTTTTCATATTATAAGAGGATTCATTGTGTAATCATTTAAAATAGTTAAAATTAGCTTGTATAATTTTATTTGTGACAATGTACTAACCAGACCCTTTTGGATCTTGGTGCTAATTAGTCATTAGCTTGAGAAGACTATATAAGAAATGACCATGATTGGATAATTAACAGTTGTTTGATATATAATTTATAGTAGTAATATAAAGTTTGTTTGCTGATATCATCCTTTTTCATAGCTGTGATGACCCTTTACTATTATTTGATTGTAGCCTGTTTTTATTTGTAGCTTGTATTTTCTTGTGATGTCTCCGTCATAATATTTTTCTTTGAGTACCGACGATTACTATCTCTTCCTTTATTTTTATATTTAATAAAGTATATATATATATAATTTAATATATCCATTTTATCACTTCTAAAATATTTCTATAAGGTTTTGATCTATATGCTAAACTTATCACTAGTAAGATTCTATCAGGTGTGAGAAAACAGTCTGTAACATATTCTACTTTATATAAGGAAACAATTTTATGTTCACTAAAACTTTGGAGCAAATATTATTCTTGTAATTTTACAAATGATAAAATATGGCCATCTCTTTTCCTTCACTCCCTATTCTACCTTATATATGTAGAGGATTCAAACTATTGAAAATGCTTCCAATTACATGGTAATTTCTAAAAGAGGATATCCACTGTAGAAGAGAAATTTGACCTGTGTTAGATATTTAACAATAGATTTGGCTGGTCCAACAGGAAGATTCTTTCAGAATTCACCTCTTAGGATGAAAAAATCATGAGCTGCCAAGAACAAAGGATAATTCTGGATGAGACATTCCAATTACTCTTTTGAGAAATCTGTGCCTCATTTTCCTGCTTTTCTTGATTTTGTAAATTTGTAGAATTATCCCGCAGAGGGACAATTTTCATCATGAGATATTGAAAAAATATATTTTAATCACATGTAGTGATGATACTTAGGCAGTTAGCATGCTTTGTGTCAATGGCCACACAAGAATAAGACCCACCATACCATCTTGTCTAGAAAAACGGAACCAAATTAGCAAGAGGAAGTAAGAAGATAATTAGAAATGCATTTGACACTTAAGTAGACTTTTGGAAAACCCTTGGTTATTTTTGATTTTAGCATATAAATGCAGGAGCCCTGAACCAAGATCATGTGAATTACGGTTTATACCTTTCATGGAGGAGGATCTAGAACATACAAATATATGCCACCAAGACTGTCGGAAATTCTGGCTGAGCACATGGGGGATATAAAATAAGTACTAGAGGAGGGAAACTGTGACTTTCAGTTACCCCAACTTCAGCTGTCACATCAGGGTCTCTAGTATCTTGCAATCTTTCCCTTTTTAAGCTTCATTCAGGAAGTCATCTATCAGAGTATTGAAGAAACTCTTGGAATGCATACGAAAAATAGATCTCAACAGTACCTGAGGTGAAGGGAGCACTGATGTCCTTATTAATCCTAGATATTGAGAATGTAACCACCAAATTGCTCAGCTGCCTCTTTTGAATTTCTTTCCCTAATGAAAGTATACTATACCTCTTGCCCTGGAAAGCCAACACTCAGTGACTAATCAACTTAGAGTAAAATGACTTGGTCCCCTTACCAAATTTAAGATACCTTTGAAGGGAGTTTCACATCGTGCCAGTAATACTCATATTAATCATACATTACAGCTCTCT
Organism: Uropsilus gracilis; assembly: GCA_004024945.1. Lineage (NCBI taxonomy): Eukaryota > Metazoa > Chordata > Mammalia > Eulipotyphla > Talpidae > Uropsilus > Uropsilus gracilis. The sequence continues at coordinate 45,572 of PVHY01003759.1, forward strand.
CCAATTCTACTTCTGTACTCTTTCACTATACACATATTTACAAATATTCACAAATATTTATGTATATATTTTCAAATATATATTTCATTTATATATTTAATATATAAATATATAAAGTAAATCTTCAGGTTGCTAATTTTACTCTTATTTTTTGTTTTCTTAACAACACACTTAAGGAAATTTTAAGATATTCATTGAGCATCATTTTTTTTCGAATTATATTTTAAAATCAATTCAGTTAATTCAGTTCAAAGACATTTAAAATATATATGAAGTGTAAAGCAATTTCATTAATTCTAACCCTAAAGTAATTGTTGCATTGCATGTAGGTTATTGATTATGCCAGATCTATTGTCATCTTACATTAAAAAAAATATCAAATAATGTTCCAAAAACTCACCATTCTTTTACATTATTTGCTCCTATTCATAGTTGCTAACACTTACTTCTTAATTTCCACCAAAGGAAACATTGTTTTAAATAAATGAATACTTTATAATGAAGTGTTAATTTATACTAACATGAAAGTGAAAATAGGCTATGACAGAAATTCATTAAAGGAGTCTTCTAGGGAGATACTGTAGAAACTAGCAGTATTGTTTTAAAATTAAAATGCACTTAAGTCAGAGTTTAGAAAAATCACTTTGTTGCAGTAACACGTTTCCCAGAATAAAGTGTTCCAATTTACAATTTCCTTTTGTTATGACAGCAAGTAGAGAAAACTGCCATGAGTAATAAAATGCATGAGCCTTAGATAAAGATCACCGCTTTGCTATTTAACCTTTCCTTCCCTCTCCATGGTGATATGCAGTGGTTAGTTTTACTTAGAAAATTGTGGACAAAAATAGCTTTGCACATGGAAAAATATATCATTATGATATTTATTCCTTTGATCTGAAAATAATTCACATCATTTAAATAATATTTTTTCTTTATTTGAAGTATCATTGTTTCACTTCCCTGTTAGTGCTTTGATAGGACAGGATCCCACCTCAGGCAGTTACTCCCAGCACGAAATCACCCATAGTCCTTCACAGTCATCCATTTTCTTTCTCCTCTCATTCCCAAAACCTCATTCTGTGCCCTCACCTTACCTCCTCATCTACTGGATGCTTCAGATCTATGGTCAGTTTTGAATACTTGGTTTCAATGTTTGTCTTTCTAAATTCAAGCATTTGTTTGTCTTTGTCTATCTGTTTGGTTTCTCCATATTACAGGGATAAGTGGCTCACACATGGTTATCTTTCTCTTTTGTTTTAATTTGCTAAACATAATCCCTCCTATCTTTATCCATGTTGCTACAAATGTCATGAGTAATATTCCATTGCAAGTATATAGGCATATCTTCTTTATATACTCATCTGTTTTGGGATTTTTATGTTGGTTCCATGTCTTGGCTGTGTAATTAGTGCACAATGAACAAAGAAATTCGGGTTTCTTTTTGAATTAGAGTTTTTGTGGTCTCTGGGTAGACAGTTGGGAGTAGAATTGCTGGGTTGTATGGACAATGCATGTTTAGTCCTTTGGGAAACTTCCACAGTGTGTTTTTATTAGAAATAAAAAATTGCAAGGGTTACTTAGTGGAATATGATTTTTGTTTATTAATTGCAAATTTCAGTGTGGTATATACTTTTGACACATTTTCTTGGAATTTGGAATATATAATACAAAATACTGCTTTTGAATTTTTATTACTAAATTTTGTCTCCTAACCTCACTTTCATATTAATTCCTTACATCATTGTGGAATCACTACAGAAATAAGCATAGAGTGGGTATTGTTATCGAGTGTTGCATTTTTAATCTAGCTTCTGATGTCTAATTTGATATATACTTATATGCAATTTAAATGTATTTTTATCTACTTTATCTCTTACATTCTGCCATAAAGATTGTATTTTTATTGACATTAACATTTTGAAGTACAGAAATAGGTTTCCTATGATGGAACAAGGAAATAAAAACTATCTACCATTTTGCATAATCCTTTGATAGTTTTCTGCCTTCTACTTTATAATATTTTATTTAAGATATCTATTTCAGTATTCACAAGTAAGATTGTTCTGTACTTTTAGATTTTGGCAATGACTATCATATTGACTCTGTTAAAGGAATTTTAAAACTTTTTTTCTTGCTGGGCTCAAAAACAGTTTAACATTTGGCATTATCTATTCCTTGAGGTTTTCACAGAATTGACTTTGGAGTTTGACACTTTGGGAAAAGTAATTCTAGATAATATTCTCAGCTACTCTAGACTACTTGACAGGTACAGATTTTCCCTACTTTACTATTACATTAATATTTACTTGCAACCTTCTATATGAAAAGTTTGAATAAAATAATTTATTAACTCAGACTTCTTATCTAATATCTTCTCATATAAAATTTTTTTCTAAGTTAAGCATTTATATAAAAGACTAATAAAAACAAAGTCTCGCCACAAAGCAAATAAATAATATCCAAGAAAAATTGAGTAAGGAATGTGTATATAGAAAAACTGTCTAGTATCAATAAGAAAAAAGAAATATGGATATAGATAGGAATATATACTATAATAATTTTTAGGTGGGAATATTCAAAGATGTTAATTATTTCAAAAGTAATCTAATAATGTGATAACTCAAAAGAAATTTGTAATATCACAATGTTATGTAAAATTATCTTTGAGAGTATGTGCAGGGTTACTTAATACAATATTATGAAAAAGAACAATGAGAAGCTAATATATGCTGTAGAAAAACATATTATACAGTATATTAAACTAACAGATTTTTTAAAAAAAGAGTCATAGCACATTAACACAGCAAATTATTTAAAAAAGAGTTTATGATTAAATCTATATTTAATCCATAGATACTTGAGATATCTACACATTATTCCTTACCAAGTAATTCAGCTAGTACTCAACCAAGAAGACAAGGATGAAACTGTAAGAGACATATTGGTAGAAGATTGACCTAACTAGGGGACCACTGTGAAATCCCACCACACAATTCACAATTCAGGTACCTTCAGCACCACAGAAATCTGAAGATCTTGACATTCACTAGAAGCAAGCTTTCAGGGATAAGTTCCATACTGATGCCTTCCTATACACTGTCCACTGCAGGCACTGGTGCCCTAGATATCTGAATAGTTACTAAAGCATTCATCTTGAACTTATAGACACATAAACATATTCTACTAAAACAAAAACAGAACAAAACTACTACATAGATTTATACCAAACTGAAGATAGAGGGAATATAAAAAAAATCATGTTAAAAAAATAAGACTCCTTACTACAATCCATGATAGTTAAAAATGAAGAGACAAAGGACATTTCACAAATACTAGAGCAAATAAAATGCTGAGAAACCTCAAGCACTTAGAATTATGGAATATGCCTGAGAAGTTAAAATAACATTTATAATGATGCTTGGTGAATTAAGAAAAACAATGGGAGATATAAAACAGGAATATAATTTTGAGAAAATTTGAGTATCACAACTAGAATTAATAGATTTTAAAATACTCTAATTGAATAGAAAAATATAATAGAAAACCTCAACCATGGACAAGTGAATGTAATGGAGAAAATTCGTGAGGTTTTAAAGGTGGGGGAGGGAAAAAATCAGACAAATAGAAAGGAAAAAAAGGACAACAAAAAACAATAGAGTAATATCCATATTTTGAGGAGTCCAAAAGGAGAAGATAAAAATGTACAGGTGATGTATTTAAAGAAATAATTGCTGAGAACCATCTTAACCTGGGGAAAAAACCCAGAGGTCACGATACAAGATGTCCAAAGAGCTACAAATAAATAAAATCAGATAGACACACTCCAAGTCATATTATTATAAAACTGCTGAAAGCCATTGACAAGGGAAATATTTAAATATTAAGGAAGAAGAATCAACTACAAGGGTACACCATTTAGAATGTCTATAGATGCTTCAGTAGACATTTTAAAGGAGTAGCAGAAGATAGTTAAAGGCCTGAAAAACAGATTTCCAGACTCGAATCTGTTATGTTGCAAGAGTACCATTGAGAGGGGAAAAATAAAAAAAAAAAGCAAAACAGTAAGGAGATTGTAAAACACTCACCCCAATCTGGTAGGTTCATCATTGGTTCTAGCAGTTAAAGAATGCTGGAGTCCTTGAAATTATTTCCATAGATTTCTTTACAATTAACAGGAATGGGGGAATTGGACAGAATGCAACAGCCACCTGAGTCCTCCATCTCTAAATCTAACTCTCCCTTACTTGCTTCCCACCTGTGCTCCCTTCTCCATGCTGTCCTTTTCATGCTCTGCTTCTGAAGATGACATTGCTCCTTAATCCCCTCCTCTTAGTGTCATGTGTTGTCTACTCATTTACCCTACAGATATTCACCAAAAAGCAAAAATTAAAACTATGTATTGTTTTACAACCATCCTAATCCTGGTATGGTCACCATCATTTCTACAATTTTAATGATTTTTAAGACTGGCATTAATTTAACAGGATTTTTAATAGCCAACAGAGGAAACCAGTCAATGGGGAAACAGCAATTTGAGCCCCCCCTCTTCCCAGGATGATGTCACCATTTATCCTCTCCTTCCTAGGACCAGATGTGCACACATACACATGTGCACAACTAGTGGGTCAGACACGTACAGTCACTGGGAGGGTGCAATATACAGGAGCTGATCATAGAGGCCAATGGCAGAAAGGTATAAAAAACCCTGATAGCCCATGTATCCATTGGGTCTATGAGGCTACTGAAGTGATGATAGTAACCACACATACCTTCCTTATTCCTTCAGTGTTTTCAAGTGGTACTATGGTTTTCATTGTCATTTATTTTTATAAATGACAACTTCACACATGTACAATATGAATTTTCCATATCTGCACTAGAGTACTTATACATTATGGTCAAAATTATTAGAATTACATTATATGCTCAATAAATATTTTGACCATCTATTTTTGTCAAAAAATAGTCTTGAGAAAGGTTCATAATGATATAATGATTATATATGGATATCATGAACTAATTGGGAGAGCACATTTTAAAAGTACAACCTGTATTTGCAGTGTGATACATATTTACTGTTAATCATAGAAATCACATTCTACTCTTCATCTGTAATTTTCTTATATCAATGGAATAATATAGTATATAGTATTTTGATACTTTTCCCCATAGCATAATTCCCTTGATATCTACCCATTAATTAAAATAGTGCATTTTACAGTATGGTATTAAGATGGATTAAAAAATAAAAATATGCCATCAAAATAAAATGACAGTTACTTGATATTTGAGGATAACATCAATAAAGTTCAATGACAAAGGAAATATTCTTAGCATATCTTGCTGGAAGCAACTGAATATCATTATGATTAAAAGTTAACCTTATCTGCTACCAGAACACAATATACAATTAATTACTGATTAACAGAGGACTGGAATATAAATGTAAAACACTTTGGGTTATTTCTACAGATTATCATAATAGCTAGAAATGAAAAGACTGATAAAACCAACTAAGTGGATGTGAAATAACTGAAATATTTATATGTGGTAAGTAGAAATATAAACTGCAAAGTATGCAATGAAAATTTTTGTCACTTTCAATAAACTGAGCCTAATTTAACCAGCAGTTTCACTCCTAGGATATATGTGCAAGAAATGTTAACATATGTTCACACAAACACACACACCCTCTCTCTCTCTCTCTCTCTCTCTCTCTCTCTCTCTCTCTCTGATTATTCATGGCAGTTTCCTTCATAACAACCCCAAACTAAAATAACCCAAATGTCCAGCATCAAAAAGGATGAATTATGAATTTATTCTTTTGATAGATATACAGAAAGAGCAATGTATGCAATTATATGGATTTCAGATAATGACAATAATTTGAGCCAAAGAAACTGTACCCAGGAGATCAATGCTTAGATTACTTGGATTACATACTTATACTAATACAAAATTCTAGATTAAGAAGAAATAAATTGAACAGAACTCATGCTAATAATTTGAAAGCAAGTAGGAGAATAGAAAGTCAAGGATATGATAAACATCCTGGATGGATGGAATACAACAGAAAACATTGGTAGGGAAATTGAATGCAATACTGATATTTGCTTCTATATTTGGAATGAACCTTTCATTCTTTACATGTATACTCATATGCCTGTTTTTATATAGGTTAAAGGAATCTGAAAATTATGTTAATCAAAGCAACCATATCATTGGACATATTTGTCACTTTCACTATTTTCAACAGCATTTTTTCCCCACCTAGAACTTTATTTATCACTTTATATATGTCAGTTAGTGGACACCATTTGCAAACCAGAAGAGTCATTCCAAACGAGATAAGGAAAACCTCTCTTGTTAACCATCCCTAAGAAAATTTAGGGACTGAATTACAGAAATGACCTCCTGGGAGCATTGGCACCCATTAAATTTCCTTATCTAAGTTAGGGACCACCCGCCTACTCTACCCTTTCCTCAATTACTCTTTGCTTTAACATGTTAATTATCTCTCAGGTTTGTTTGTCTTTTTTGGAATTCACCAGGCCCTCGCCCTGTGTCCCTATAAATACCCCTTTCTTTTGTTAATAACCTTGTTTCACGTTTCATACTTCCATTTAACCCCGGCTTTGGCTGGGCCACCTCTTCTCATAAATTCATTTCCCGTACCCTGCATCTGGTGGCTAACAAGTTAGTATATGTTCTTCTCAAATATTGTCTTCAATTTATGTATTTATGTGTGTCTGTCTGTTGATTCTAACAAATACACCGTACATCCTCATGTTGATCCACATTTACACTTCCAAATGATAGTTACCCAGTTTTGTTGGTATCAATTTTAGTTTGGGTTTAGCAGCTATATTTATGTGTATCATAGTTATTTCTGGACTCTTACATTCTACCAATGCACAAAGTGGTCCTAGTTATCTCTCAGTGTCATTCAGTCATTGCAAGTCAATTTCCTGAAGAAATAATCTTCATGCTGTGCAGTGTCATTGGAACATAACATGAATGAAATGGATGTATTGAAATGACTGTGACCTATGTCATCCAATCCCTTTGGAACTGAAATGTCCAGGTTCAAAAAATAGAAGACAGACTTTTTTCTTCAGTCATTAGAAATATAAAATCATAGGAGGAAAATATGTTTCTCACTGATACTTATTTGAATGAACGTTCTCTTTGTCAGAGATGTATTTGGTAATCTGGTAGATAAAGTAAAAATGATACCAATTTTCTTTTATAACAGGAATCATGAGAAATAGACTGTATCTTAACTTGGAGAGGAGAGGGTTTATAAACAGTTTACATGAGAACTCATGTTTATACATTTCAATGTATTGACACAACTTAGCATAGATGAAACCAATTGTTTTGACAAAAACACGAACCTTCAAATTAAGTACCATGAAAGCATGCTATTGACATGAAAAAGGTAGGAACGCTGCCTACAGATAAAAATGTTCAGTGATAAAACACATATCCACTAATAATATCACTAATAGAATATATCATGAAAGAATGTTTTGATTTAAAACTTTGCAGAAGTATGTTTGCAGATGCAGTATAGGGAAATTTTATAACAGTTTAGCCAAATTTGTGATGTTGATCTTAAATGAGTTTTGGTCATACAAACGTGATAGTAAATATCTTAGTGGAAATCAGAAATATAAATGGAAAGAAAATTCGGTATTTCTCTTCTTTTGCAAGTTTCTTATTAATTTTAATAAAATATTTTCTCCTATATATTTTTTTTTTCTTAAAAAGACTTAAATATTGCATGTAACTCAAGTTCCATAAAATCTAGAAATCCACCTGGAAATATATTCTTAAAAAATGCAGTATTGGGCCGGGCACGGTGGCTCGTACCTGTAAGCTTCAGCGTATGAAGTGGCCGGTGCAGGGATCGCGGTTCGAGTCCCTCTTGGGGCCTGTAGCGAGACCTAGTTCCAAAAAAATAGCTGGGCGTGGTGGTGCGCACCTGTAATCCCAGCTACTGGGAAGCTGAGGCTGGGGATTGCTTGAGTCTGTGGTACCCCAGGCAACGGTTCATGGAACCGTGAGTCGTGGAACCCCTGTGGTTCCACGGGCAAAAATAGCAAGACCTAATCTCAAAAAAAAAAAAAAAAATTGCAGTATTGAACAGTGAGTATATAATTTTGAAATTGATCATCTGATTTCTTAGATAATTAAAACTTCACTTTTCATTTGTGATTATCATAGCTAATTGATTAAATAAAAATTAATCTATCCTCTATCTGACTTATTGGCTAGCATCTCATGATCCTGCAATGTTTTTTCAAATGGCAGTTTCACCACTTTTTTTCCCCCAGTATAGTTTACTTAAACGTGGTTTCGTATAAAGTTTTTAATAAAAACTAATTTTTAAATGACATTCCTAATAATTTAACAGTTGGATAGTTATAAATAAATAATTATGTTTTTCTTTTGATTATATACTCTTACTGAGTTAAAATGTAATCACAAATTATTTGTTATTTAGGGTATAGAATTGCATCTCTTCCAGTATGATACCACAGCACACTGTCCACCAAATCAGCCATTGTTCCTCTGTCCTCTTAAGGGCCAACATTTATCCCCATTTTCTAAGCATTTCAATTTTCCAATAAGATTTCAAGGATTTGTTTAGGGTTATAATTTTCTATTCTGAGGTTTCATTTTATTCTATATATGAGTAAAATAATCCAGCATTTATCTTTTCCATTTCCATTTCTTTCACTTGACATCATTTTCTCCAATTCCATCCACATTGTCACAGTGCTAAAAATTCATCCTTATATGACGCACATACATATATATCTACACACATACGTATATGTGGCCGAGAATAGCCCACTTTTTTTTTATGTATACAATATCTTCCTTATTCACTCACTGGTCTGAGTCACCTACGTTGTTTCTACAACTTGGTTATTATAAGGTTACTATAAATAGTGATACAGTGAACCAAACCATTCATATCACACATATAACCTTTTAATTGGTGTTTTTATATTCTTTGCATATTCAGGTAGAATGAGCAGAATTGCTGGATCATATGTCTGATTTAATTTTACTATTTTGAGAAATCTGCAAATGTTTTCCTTAGGGACTGGATTAGTTTACCTTACTATAGTATACAAACATTTCCTTTTCTTCATACCATTGCCAAAACTTGTGTTTCTGGACTTTGGAATATATGTCATTTTCCTGAGTGTGAGATGATATTTCATTGTGATTTTACTTTGCCTTTCCCTGAAGATAAGTAGTGATTAACTTATTTTCTTATGCCTGCTAGTCATTTGTGTGCCTTCTAGAAGATGAGTCTTTTTAGCTCTACTTGAATTTTTCTAGTTGTGTTATGTTTTCCTTATGTTTCTCTATGGTATGAGAAACAGTAGAAGATCATGGATATTAGAAGCATAACAGATGTATGTTGTGTAAATATTTTATGCAAATGAATAGCCTTTATTCATTTTAATAATCATTTCATTTTCTATAAATGAAATTTTGATTTGATATACTCACATTTTTATTTATTTTTGCTTTTATTTTTCTTGCTGTTGAAGAACCAGTCATCCCTGAAGACAATGCCATTAATTTTTATTTGTTTTCTTCTATATATTTTAATATTTCTGTATTACATCAAATATTTAATTCATTTTAGGTTTTTTTTTGTGTATGATATGAAATAGTGATTAGTTTCATTCTTTCTCATCAGCTTTCTCACTGCTATATATTGAAAGATTTTCCTTTTTCCATTATGTAATTTGGGCTCCTTGGTTTTAGATTAGCTTCACTTATAAGAGTAGGTTTATTTCTGTATTCTCAACTCAATTCAACTGATCTGTGTGCCTGTCTTTGTTTTCATTGCTACTACCAATGATATTTATACAAAGTCCATTCATTTTTTTTTTCTTCAAACTCAGACAGGTTTATTTTCTTCATCATTCTTTTTAGATTTATTTTGTATTTCTATTGTAAACTCCAAAATTCGCTACATATAATTTTTTTCCAATTTTAATATACAAGTCTAGAAATGAAAGCAGGTGGGAAAATGACCTAATATTGGAGATTCTAAGTCCAATAACAACAAAACAACCTTTCAATCATCATCTGAAAATACCTTAATATTTTAAGATACTTATGGTTTATCTCTTATTTGCAATTGAAAATTCATGCTGTATTTCATAAAGTTGTTTCAGTGGTACCTAATTTGACTCACAAAATTTACATTTTCAAATTAAATAGAAAATAAATTAACTTCAATCTGAATTTGCAATTGTATCTTATTACTAGTGCACATTTTGACAATAGCTATTAAATCATGAAATTATTCATTGTTTTTAAATCATTAGTATGATTTAAGATAATAGAATACCATAGCGCCTAAACAAGTATATTTGCAATATATGCTAAAAATAAATATAACATATAAGCTTGTGTAATATAGATACATTTCATGATATATAAAAATTTTAAATACTTAAATTTTAAAGAAAAGTCAAGATGATGCAAGGAAAATGAATTATAAATTGGTATTTAGTAGAACAAATTATTCTCTGTTAAAGAACATGTTGTTAATTTAGTAAACTATTCAGTTGCATGTGTTTAGGAATTATTATTTTCATATAGAAGAACACTTGAGGATATATATATATATATCTCCTGTCCATTCAACCTAACTCTCCTTTTAAAAACACATAAAAGAATATATAAAGTTAGGTGATTAAATTATTTCGATGGCTAGGTGAATCTGAAATGTAAATATGTGTATTTAAATGTTGATATAATGGTATGGTATGAAGGCTAGTACTTACCCTTTAAAAAATGTCTATGGACTATTCCTGGAACTTGTGTAGATATAATCATATATGGGATAAAGGTCATTTCAAATGAAGTGATCCTGTGTGTTGTATATAAGCTAATATCCCTTTACTGATTATATTTCTTGCTATTAAATGTTTTATATGTTTTCTAGCAAATTTACTTTTGCTGTCTTTAAAGTTTGCATACATAGAAATTTAGAATATTTTAACTGTTCATTCAACCTAACTCTCCTTTTATTCACATACTCAAGGTTCAGAATTTAGTGAATCTTATTTTCTCCCAAACAGTTTTATTTTAATTACAATTGGTTATGTAACTTTGTCCAAATCCTTTATTTCTCTTAGATCTTATAGCCTATTTCTTTCTTTTGTGGGTTCAATTTTCCCCTTTCTAGATTTCCTACTATAGTAAATCTTCTACAATCACCTTCAATAAGACCAGTTAAGCAAACTATTTTGTACTAGCAAGTAATTCTCCTTCAACTTTGTCACTGTTAGCTATTGTGACTGATGGAAACCTCTCATCCATGTATTCATTCACCAATGGAAAAATCTTTTAATTCCTTATAATGTTTACACATGTTTTTATTTTCCTCCTTAATATTTGGCATGTTTAAACTCTCTTTTTGGTAAACTGCATATTTATTCAATTTAAGATATTCAACACATTTTTTTAACAATAATATCGCTCATATTTTTCATTTATTTCTTTCATAGGGCTTCTAGGTACCTCAGCTGATGGTTTAATTTCCTATTTCTATATCTAACAGCTTTCTTCAAACTATTCCTACTAATTTCTGTTTATTCCTCTAAGAGTGTGTTGACTTTCCCATTGGTAATCTTTGGTAATTTATAAATCCTAGAATGACTACATTTGCTAGCTGAGTAAATAAAACTCTGCCCTTCTTTCACTGATGATTAAGCATTAAAGAGACAATAGAGACCAGCTAAGGTAATAACTACTTAACTCTGGTTCACTGATACAATTTTTAATTTTGTTTGCATTTTATTTCCCATGGGATTTATTTTCCTTTATTTTGAACAGCAATATAAGAAAAAAATATATTCAATGACTCTATCTTGTTCATTACTGAATTTATTCTAAGGTCATTTTAAGATAATTATAAAATACATCTAAGTTGTAATAAATATTTAAATGCATATATTCTTTTAGAAACTAATTATCAGCATTTGGGGTAAAATAAATACACTTCTAATATTTTTAATGTAAGTCAGTAACTTTCAGATAACAATTAAGATAGCAATATATTCCACAGGGAAAATTCCTAATCATAAAACTCCAGTTACTGATAAATGGAAAAGATGCTAGAGAGTAATATATAATATTTTATATTAAAGATAAATAGATATTATAGACTTACATCCTTACATCAAGGTTTTGATATCAGCCTTTTTACAATGATTATCGAGCAGAAATGTATATCTTATTCTACTAATCAAGTACTTGATTAATTAATAACATACAAAACATAAAATCTAATAGATCAAGTAAGGTGTATCTGGAATGAATCACTATTTATAATTTTATATATGTATATATATGTAATTTAAATCTACTGCTCTATTGCTAATTATACTACTTTTTCTGTTTTACTAGCTCCCTAAATCATCTTCCATTGGGGGAAAAAAAAGATTAATAGAAAAAAACAATGGCACGAGCTCCAGCTGTAAACCAGGAGAAAAGTGTGAGGAATGGAATTAAAGTATCGGTGAAGAAATTCTTTGATTGATTTATCAAATTTTAGGGCTTACTATAAAATTTTGGAAATTTTATTTGTGTGATTGCTATTAAAATTGTTTATATTTTTCACTTTTTTTTAGAGGATCCAAGATGTGTTTTTAAAGTGTTTGACTGTAGTTATGGACACATCATGTGGGCAATAAAGGACTTTTTTTTTCTGGTGATCACAGCTGCTAGAGGAAAAGGTGGCAGGCAGAAGCAGCAGGACAGGCAGCAGGAAAGCCATCTGCTTCACAGACAGCAATATGTAATTCTTTGGGATTGTTGTTTAAACAAGTTGATTTAACTCTTTTTTTTTAGAAAGATCTTGTAAGATCATAAATTCATTTAGTATGTCATTCATTCTTTAAAAAAGAGGACTTCATTTTAACTTTATGTTTCCTCCTGTGCTGTTGCTCTCTAAGTACCTTGTAGCAGTACTGGATTTATAGACTATATCTTATTTTCTTATGATACATAACCAATTATGAACAATCATCAGATTTTTACTCATCTCAAATAGAATGGCAAAATAGATATACTATGTTATATGTCATTAGAACTTATTAAATTATCATATAAATATCTGGAATTAATTATCAATAGTTTCCATTACTTACATTGGTTTATTTCTGATTATTTCATTAGTTCATGACAAAGAGAAATGGAAAAGCAGTTTATTTCACTGTGATCAATATAAGTGGAAATCGATTAAAGCCCTAAAATATTAGTGAAGGTTTTCCTGAAAATCTTTCCTCATAATCAATAAAGGTAATGGAATTTGGCCCTATCACCATACACTATTTAAAGATGATTCAAATCTGATGACTATTAAAACTGAAGGAAAAAAAAGATTATGAAATTGACATATAATTTCAAAATTGAATGTTCCAAATAATTCATTTCCTCTGCCAAATATATTTTATAAAAGTAACAAGCAAACGACTTGCCTAGAATTTGATTAATTCATCTTCTCATTTCAGTTCTCTTTATTTTGCCCAAAGCAGAGGTAATTAATTAAGATAAAAATAATATGAGATCAGAAGCAATTAAAATGGTGTAATTTTTTCTTAATTAAGTCTCCCAACTTGGCATTTTATCATTATGGCACATTTTTTCAGATATAATTGAAAGAATTGTCAAATATCTTAGGGAAAATGTTATCTAGATAAGATATTTGTATATATTTTGTAACAGCATAATTCTTAGTAATACAGAATAAATTGATTTCTTTCAAAAATTCTCCATAATTGAACTGATTATAAAGAATATATGCAAAAAGAGAGAGCTAGAGAAAGACTGTTATTTTACAAAAGAAAACAAATGTGAATCCAGTTCTGCCTGGAGTGTTGAAGCCTCCAATGTTTGTGATTATTTGCATCCTCATCCAAACAGATGGCATGCTTAAATTCTCCAAGCGCAGTCACCTCATTGCCTTTCCCAGTTCTCTGTCAAAGCAAACAGTAACTCTTGATAGTAAAGGATAAAATAAAAACAATGAAGGATGCAAAGTAAATGATAAACTTAACATGTTTATATAAAAAGTTCATTAGCAAAGTAAACTATTAAAAGACAATATTATCTCTTATTAGTATTACTGTCCCTGTCTTTTAAAACTGAGTTGGAACTTGGATGTCATTGCAAATTAGATGGAAGTCAGTGCAGAATCATCATAATCAATGCTATAGCTGTGTGATTTTTCTCATGTGCTCTCTCTTGCGTCCCACTTCTCTCCTTCCATTACATCCCTTAACCCTTTCACTTAGGTTCCTCTCTCTCTGCCTCATTCTTTCTTTCTCTGTCACACACATGCTCATGCGACACACACAATTTTTAACAATTTTAGAGAGTGTTCTACCTAGATTTTGTTAAGACACATATTAGAATTAGAATATAGGTTAAAGTATTTTGTTGCTGTTGTTGAAGTGACATTATATTACAATATCATTCAAGTTTTCCATTCGCCTCATTAAAGTCAACATAAATATACACCATATCACATCACCACTAAAAATTCAATTTATATCATTGTACAGTACCCTTAGTTTTTGCTCTTTCTGACCCTGCCCTTTCATCCCATTGAATAATATCCTACCCTTGGGCCTCTTTTATCAAAAGTTTTTTTTTTTCATCATTCTAGTCTCAAATAAAACAATATCTCCTAGGAGACCACTTTCATACTTTCCTAAACATCATCTAGTTCTGACCCCTTAACCCCAGATACTCTTTATTCTATTATACATTTTACTAGGATCATGGCATTTATTGTTACACAAGATTATCTTTCTCACTTTCTGGAACACTTATTTGTTTCTACCTACCCTTAGCAAATTATATAGAAATAGATATGTGCAATGTCTGTTTTGTTAACTGATACATAAATAGCATATCCAACAATTCCAAATTAAAAATAGTTTTCAGTGAATCCAGCTTGGAAAAAATTAAAAAGTATCTGAATACTATTTCTCTAAAGATCAATGAAAATTATTAATCATAATATTTTGTGCTCTTAAGAATTTGTATATATTTTCCACTAAATTGAGTGACAAATAATTTTTATTTGTGTTTAATGCATGGCATGTCTTTGTATTTCACTTTTCTTGACTAACATAAGTGTGAGAGTAAAGCTACAGAATGTGAGTATTCGGAGAAAATATCCCTATGAATTATTACTCTGTCAGAGAAATCATGAGGCTCAGAATAGGGAAGCATATCAATTAAAACCCATAAAAATAAATGGATGGAGCTGGAAATAAATATAAACAGATATTTTCACAAGTTTTCAATCACATATTGGAAATTATATTTTATTTTTAATCTCATCATTCCACAAAGGAGTTAATGCTAGTAAATTTGGGGCCTTAGAATTTCATTTCATTTGCTATGCATATGTGGCAGATAGCTTGTTTGTTTAGTATACACATTTCATGCATTTTTCTAATAGATTTCAATATACATTAAATTATTGAAAATTGTCACCACACAATTTAGTGTTAACCTGATATAATTGTTTGAAAAAAGGCACAAAAATAGTTTTACATGATAGTCATTCTCCCGCAATATTATCCTGAAAGTTAGTAAGTCAGGATATTTTAAATTAAGCTTTTTATGCTGCTTGCTATTATAGCATGTGTGCTACTGTCATTTATTTTGGGCATTTAAAGAAATATATTATTAAAATACAAACTTGATTTAAAAAATACAAGAAAACTGATTTTGATTTACTGAATTTGCTTAAAATGCTTAGATTTAACTTTGTTATAAAAATTACAATCTGAAAATCAAGAACTCAAACTTCTGCCTTAATACTATATATGGCAAGTATAAAATGTACTGATGCTTTTTGGAATTAGTAGTTAGAAAAATGTTTATTAAAATCTATTTACATATAAGTTAAGACTATTTTTGCCTAAATTATTTGAAAGTGTGAACACATGATTCTAAATGAAATGAGAATTTTGCAATTTTACTAAAATGACTAAGCAAAAATTGAAACAAATAACCTATACAATAATTATTACTCCTACTCTGTCACCACCACCATTAAGACTCAATTAATAATCACAGTGTAAGTAACAATTGACATTTATTTTACAGTTTTTACATGCTAGAAATTGTTCTGCAATATTCAAACCTCACTATAAATATGTAGAGTAACATTTACTTATCTTCTATGACAAGGAAACCTCATTCAGCAAAATGAAGTAACTAAAACTAGGTCAGAACTTAGGAAGTTATAAATTCAGTCCCCAAATTTTGGTATGGCAAATACACATTAGTCTGCAAAAATAAATGTTTTTATTAACATGTGTGGACTAGATCTCCCAAAAAGACTTCTTTAACACAGCTAAACGCAGATGTTTTCTAATGAGTAGCACCTTGGTATATGGCCCTCACAAGGAAACTGTTACCATTGCTTTAATAACAGACTGAGACTGCAGTTTATTTTTGATTTGAGTGCAAAGGAAACCTGGAAGCTAAGTAAAAGTGCCTGCCTTTCCCTCTGTAATTTGTGCTTAACCTAATCAAAGAATAAATTGTCATTTCCTAAGCTTTGTCCTTTCCCAGATCAAGGAAGCAGTCATTTTTCTTCTTTTTATGACCTTCAAGAATGTAGTTTAAAAGATATCATTTAAAAGGTATCATTTAGGTTTTAAGTTTATGAGTGAACATATCCTAGCTGAGAAATTCAAACTTTTTTCTATCCTAGAGTGGTGTAATTGTCCTAAATTATATTTTAACTAGTAGAATTCATAAAAGGTAAACATAAAATTATATTTTTCAGTTCACTGTTATTGAATTTGACATGAATGTAATGTGTTTAGTTTTGGTATCTGCTGCAATAAATATCAACTGATTAATAACTGTACTGATGTACTGATTTTTCCCAATACACACAGAACTTTGTAAACTAAAAGTAAAAGATTATTTTACTAAAAGATTACTTTTAGTTTAATGTTAGTTTTCTTGCTAAAGGATGTAGAAGTTGGTTCATCAAAGGACCAAATTTGAAAGTGAAAGAGAATAGAAGGTAGATTGTGAGTGATCAGAACTACTCCCTTTCCCCCATGCCATCCATGGTTTAGATGAAATCACAAAGTCAAAATTATAAATGAGTTTGGAGGAAAGACAAGGCCTGAAAACAAAGGACGAAAACAACATTTTTGTTAATCAGCTAATATCACCTTCCCAAATTCTAAGTGTACACATTTTATTCATTTGTCTTTGTGGATAATGAATCAGAATAAAATTTTATAATTCATTGCCTTTTCTGTTAAAATGAGATTAATAGGTATAATGATTTTTATAGGGCTCAAAAATACTAGAAAATTTTATTTATTATGTTGGCAATGCATTGATACAAAATTATATTCTACTAAAATGATATTTCTCAGTTTATTACATTTATTTATATTAATTGTTTTGTATCAGTGTATCTTATGCTCTGTAATTTGAGGAAACGTGTATCTAAATCAATAATTTTAATTATATGTCTCAACTAAATTTGGATATTATTCGGAATGCAATTACTTCTAAAAGCCTATTTTGCTACAAGTAATGAGGAAAAAAATAGAGCCAAGAGCATTTGAATAAAGGTAATAGGGCCTAAAATGAATAAAAGATAAAGGGGAAAGTTGATATTCAGGAAATTTCAGGGACGACTTTGGTTAACATTATAATGAGTAAGGAAACTCCACATCACTCAACTGCAGCAGATACAAGAGGTTTGAATAATCATTATGTATGAGTCAGAGCAAGAAAATAATCAAAGAAAAAAAATACTTCTTCTTGACCCTTAAATGAATTTTAAAAGTGCTTTCAACTTTCTTAGTGTAAAATTTGAATTGAAATAAATAAATAAGATTTTGCAGATTGTTGTCTAGAAGGTCTAAGTTACAATTTGTCTAAACATTGGAACATAGGTACACAAAGTTAAGGAATCTTAAAGAATATTTTCTCATAGGGACATGTGAAGTCATAAGATCAAGGAAACATCTTCCTGAAGAGAGAAATAAATGCACTTATTACCAGAACAAAGTTGTTACATACACCCCCCCCTCCACCAAAGGACTATTGTGTTAAGCAATTGTGTATTTTATTTTGTTCAAGAGAATTATTCATTTTTAAGCTATAAGCTTCTATACACTGCTTTGTTTAAGCACATATATGAGTCATCAATTTTAAGTAAAATAAAAGATACATTGATTCTCAAATTTAATAATAAATATATATGAAAATTAAAACTAAGTAACAATAGTAAATTTAAATATGTGATTGCCTTTATCACCTCCTAAGGATTCCCACTATTTGAAAATTGCATAACAATGTCTGGTGTTAGAGGAAATATTCTACAGATCAGGAACTGCTGCTTGATCTATAGGTTTGGGAGAGGCAAACATATACTTGATGGAAAAATACTTCTTTCATAATTACATTCATGCAGTTGATGTGTTTGCCTGAACTTTGTATTAGGAAGTACTAATTTAGATCAGTAAGTCTGTATGCTTATTTTATTGCTTGCCCAAATGAAGTTCTTTATTTTGAAGAAAGTATGGAATGATTTCTCACTGTACACCACTTTCAGTTAATGTATAATACATACTATATGTGTATGATTTCATTCCAGTGTGATATAATAAACACTGTACCCTGAAAGAATAAGAGCCATAAAATATTTTTATTATATGAATATGGCAACTTTTAGATTATACCTACTGTTGTGGGGGGAAATGGGTGTAGACCCAAGCATGGGGTGAATGAATTAACCAGAGACAAAGTGGAGAATGGAGAAGGGGAGCTTTATTGACATACACTGAGAGACATAACAGGTGAGACAGGAGAGTTCTGCTCTGAAGAACTGGGCTCCCTTTTGCAAATTGCTTTTGTGGACTTTTCATGACTGGGGAATCATTTGAGCCATTTAGTGGTTGGATCAGGTCTTGGGTGTTGACCTTTGATGCAGAATGTGTCTTGCCCTGCTTTCTTCACACCTATGGTTACTTCCTTAAGAACTTTATCAATTCCCTTTTTCCTATTCAAGTTTCTCAAATCTTCATGCTGAACAGGGCCCTAGATCTTAACTTTATTCAAAGATACCTGGACACCTAAGGTTGGGAACTGGTGATTTAGAGAACCAATCATGAAATTTTCACCCGTAAGGAGAGGAGAGGAACGGAGGTTGAATCAGTCACCAAAGGTGGACAATGGTTTAATCATTCATGCCTCTGTGATGGAGCCATCTTGAATAACCAAAATACAAGGCAGTATAGTTTCCAGTGTCAGTGCTTATATTACTTAATTTATAAAATTAGGCTCCTTGGTTCCAAATTCATTTAAAAAGAAAATACTGAAGCTTTGAGTTTGGAGTAGAGAAAATTTAATGTAAACCAATAAAGAGTCTAGAGGAAAAGGTAATTAAGTATGGCTCCTATTTATGGAGGAGGAGGGAGTTTCATAGCTTTATCATGTAGGTTTGGAAACAAGAAGTTATTTCAAGCATGAAAGTTTGATTTGTAGTATTGATTAGTAGCTTTCTGTTGCATCATGGTTTGACATTACATAAAGTAAAACATTTTATAACCTGAATATAAACTATTTAATGTTGTGTTTTAGAAAACAGCATATAAAGGGACACTTGGAGACTTTTGTAAATACCCAGATTTTAAAATTATTTTCACAGAATACACTCAGATATGTTGAAGTTAATATATTGATGATACTGACATATACAGCATTATTTATCCCTTCTGGTCTAGAGTGTTAGAATAACATGAATTTCAAATAATCTCTGACATAAGGATATGATGTTAAATGATCTAACTGCCATCGGAATGAAAAAAGAAGCAAACATGTGAACATGCTGATAGTGACTTTCCAGCTTCTGATCCTTTATGGATGAGCCAGTTCTCTTCCATGCTGATTACACTGTCATTCACTGGGGCCTATCTTGTCTGGGGCTGTCACGCATGGTCTTTGACATTAACAATAAGATTAGGGCTAGCACAAACTGTCACAGCAGCAGCTCAGCCTAGAAAGATAGTAGAGAGCTTGCTCTGATACAGTGACATTTAAATGAAGATCAGTAAATTTGTACTTCCAGTGACTCTCCAGGTATAACCCGGGAAAAAAGATCACTGAATTTTCATGGAGTTTAAATTCATAGTGCAAAAGATGCAAACCATATAACTGATAGCTATCAGATTATTAATTAATGCAATTTATGTATCTGTTCTGATGATGTAAATCTAGAACTAGTTTTGATTTCGCACAATCAAAACTACATAAAAAACAATGTCAATGAATTGCATCTTTCCTTTGTGATTGGAAATTATGAAAGGAGTGCAAGTTACTATACTTTCTCATTTTCTCATTCATTTGAGTAGTATCTACAGTAGAGAATAAACCATTTTTCAGAAAACTAACAATTTGAAAGATTTTCTGCTTTTAAAGATACATTGTTCTTTACTTTTTCCTTCAAAATTTATATAAATTAGGAAGAATTTTTATATCTTACATTTTTCTAAAATAGCTTCCTGGTATGTGTTAACTTCAAAGAATGGTCTTGCTTAATATTGATATTTTCTAATAGAAGCAGTGATTTATAGAAGAAATGAATGCAATGAGATTATTGATTGTATACACTAGAATGTCTGTATTATTTAAAAAGAGCATTCCTCCCCAAATTTAATTTCCTATTATTTGTAACAATTTGCTATACACTCAAAGACTTAAACTGACACATTTATCATTTCATGTATCTTAGGGTCAGAGTTCCAGGCACGGTTTAGCTGGATTCTCTGTTCAACTCTTCTAAAGTCTTCAATTAAGATGTTGACTGGGCTGTGTTCTTATCTGGAGGTTTGATTGGCAAGAATCTGCTTTCAACATCATTCAAATACCCAGGAGAATGTATCACCTTGTAGCTCTAAGGAGATTGTCTTGCTGTTATAGGCTAGAGTCACACATCCTGTGAGAGACAATGGTTCCTAGAGACCATGGTTCCTGCTTACATGGATTCTTGTCACAATCCTTTTATAGGTAACAGGATGCTACTCCAAAGCTAGCAAGAAAATCTTTCTTACTCCAGTCTACGCCCATTGAGTTTATATAATGCAAACATATAGAAATCAAGGATTTTATTCATTGGAAGCAAACTCCCTGTTCCACCCTAAATGAAGGAAATGATCTATTGAGAAGCACTCTAGAATACCTAATACCCACTGAACTCTAATTATGAGGAGATTTTGTATTTTAAATGATTGATTTTAAAACAGCAAAAATAGATAAACTATCAGACAGATATGATAGCTCAACCATCTCAGAACGTGAATGTGTCTGAATGTGCAATAAGAATATTAGTGAGACATAAGAATGCTTAATTCAGGAATTTTCTTAGGGTTACACAATTACATGCTTCAGAGTTGACAGTTTGTATGTATAAGAAAAGAATATTTTAAACACAAGCACAACTGATGACAATTTTAATTTTATAAACTATGTCTTATTTCATTTGGTCTTTCAACTTGACACTCCACACTTCTCTACCATGATTTTCAGTTCCTAAATTTTATGAACTGTATCAAATGATCAATATTCAGATTCTTGTTTCCATTTGAAATCAGATTGAGGGGCATGTGAAAGATATCAGAGTAAAGAAAAAGAGTGCAATATAAAAAGAATAACTTACTATTTTGAATTCCAAATCTCCTAAAGCTAGTATTCTCTTAATTTGCAATAGTAATCATCCCTTCTATTAGCCACTTCAGAGGAACATGTGGTTCTTAATCATGACCTAAAGCCTTGCTAGACCTGATGAGACATATTAGATTTCTGGTTCAGACTATTAGAGTGTTGTAGAGTGAGTAAGTTAGGCTTTTTCCTCCAT
>PVHY01003759.1:67632-102920 GCA_004024945.1 Uropsilus gracilis
TAGTCATGAAGCCAATTACAGTGCATAGGCAGGACAGTCTGGGTGTGTTCTTTATTGGTTCTAGCAGTTACACAGACACACCAGATAGGGCAGGGCAAGGCAAAGTCAGGACCAGTGCCAGGAACAGTGAGAGGTTGGAGATCACAGGCTCACTTTCATGCTCTTCCATCCCAGGGTGATGACACCCATTTATCATTACCTCCTAGGTGCAGGTGTGCCCACTCACACATCCTCTGGCCACCCAATCATGAGGAGGGCACTATATAATAAGTACTCATTATACAGACTAATGGAGGGAAAAGCCTGATCAAATCATTTCCCCTACAATTCCATATTCCCCAGGTTCTCACAGGGTGACATTAGAGTTCAACAGTTCACCTATTCATGCTCTGTTGTTGTACCAGGAGAGGAACCCAAAATTACGAGACTTCATGTATGGGGGATGCACATTGGTCCAACCTCTTTTCAGGAGAAAGATTCCTATTCTGGGTTAAATCAAATAATCTACTGGAAGGAGAGATAAAAATTTCCCTAAAATATAAGTATATTGTTCTGAGGAAGATGTTCATAAAACCTATAGATACATATTCTTTTATTTC
The DNA here is from genome assembly GCA_004024945.1 of Uropsilus gracilis. NCBI lineage: Eukaryota > Metazoa > Chordata > Mammalia > Eulipotyphla > Talpidae > Uropsilus > Uropsilus gracilis. Next base: position 68,232 of record PVHY01003759.1, read on the forward strand.
CAAGGCACATTTAGCATTCTTTTACAATTATTTCAGTGATCTTTATAAAGACTATCTAGAGAGATTAGTCTTCAATCATATAATTAATTAATATAATTATATATTATTACTATAAATTATAATTCACCTCATTAAAGTCTTCTGTGATCTTTCTTCATGCAGATAGAAAGTAGTGGAACTAAGCATATAACACAAACAAATTGGCTCCAGAAACTGAGTTATTAGACACAATAGGATATGCCATGAATCCATGAGCAATATCCCATTACCTGCCACAGAATACTCACTTTAAAACTATGTAAATTTTATATATGATAGTAAAATTTTGTAATAGAATTAATACTTTCTATATCTTTCCCAGAAAATATCAGCAAAATAAGATACATAAATAAATTATAATTCATATTATAGCTCGTCACATAAGATGATATTCAGTGAGCACAGCACACACACAGCACATTCTTATTTTTTCAATAAGAATTGAAAAAATTGCATGCAAGCCAGGAGCAAAGAAAATAGTTGTTCATTTATCTATAGTGATTTTTCCAAGTGATTTTTTTTCAGGTTACTATCCTATACCTACCTAGATTATAATATCAACTTAGACATTTTTTTTACCCAAGTAAAAATATCATAAAATTTATTTTCTAAATTTTAATATGAAAGTTTAAACAAATCATAACAAAAGCAGCATTAGTTATTTGTCTACTCTGAAAAGTCTGGTGTATATTACTATTTCATTTCCATTGTACAAGTACACAAAGTGAATATATTTCAAAACCTTACTTGCATTTAGGTAGGCGTTCTCCAATTAATGTGCCATACATCTAGACCTGTTCCATAAAAATCTTATACTATATTCAAGTGTTTCTCCACCCAGACTTTTAATAGGAAAAGAACAGAACGGATTCCTGCCAAAATGAATTTCTTGGTAACACTGAGTTATGTTGTGAGTGAATGATTACACTGTTAAGCCACTGAGAGTTGAGCATTACTTTTTTATAGCAGTAACTAAAATAAATTACTCTAATTAAAGATCTAGTTTCCCTCTACTACCCCTCATTTAATAAAACACCATATATTGATAACAGTAAATTAATTGCGGATACTGACAAATAAGGTCAGGTATTTTTTTCAGTTTCAAAAAACCTCTGAATCTATATCATTATCACTATTGCCATCACCATGACCAATAACATATTCCATCTCTCAAATAGTCAAATATTCTACTCAGTGATATTTATATGTCTATATTTCCTCTGAATCTGTTAAAAAAAACTGGAAAATCCAAAATATCTTGTATATTCTAAACACAGTTATCAATATCTCTTCCAAGAGTCTATACTGAATCTAAATAATTCCATCTAAGCCACACAGTAATTTCAAAATGGATTACATTTATTTCTTCCTTATCAGTAGATCTTTTATGTTCCATCTCATGTGCTTTCATTGATGTTTCTCTTTATTTCATAACATTAAACTTTAGTCATAAACAGCAGTAATCATTCTAAGTTCTCTTTCTTTCATAAATGAAATTTCAATAATTATGAACAATTAATCTAACTTCTCAAAATGATTTGAACAAAATAAATAATCTGTGAAGTAATCAGATATCTACCAATCACAATCCACTTCAATGGAGTAGGTGTTAGCCATGGGTAAAGTCATTATGTGTGTTAAGGAATCTATGCTGTTTTTTTGTTTGGTTGCTATTTAATTCGCTTTTGCTTTTATCAAAAAGAAAAAATGATAGCTAATTCAAATACAGACAATACAACATGTCAGTGAATCATATGTTTCAGCTATAGGAGATAGTGGTTGGGGAATTTTAGTGAATACACAAAATTTCTTCAAAATTGGAATGTTGACTGTTTATTGATAGAGATAAAATATATTGACTGGATTACTTAGCAAGATCCATACATAGACTAGTAAAAACACCGTGAAAATATAATTTAAGAGGTATCATAGGAAAACTATTCTGTGATAAAATGCTTTACTAGATTATGAAGTTTTCCATAATGGCATGCTGCATCTTTATTTAAATCCTTTGAGAAAAGAAAAGAAAAAACTTTCTCAAATAATTTCCAAAAAGCAGCCCTAACCAATTTCTATTGATAACAGTGTTATTCTGAGTAACATGGTGACAAAGATTCCTGGATATCTTTTACCCCTTTTTAAGCAATATTATTGGCATTAAGCAATATTATTGGCATACCTATTTTTTAAACATAATAAATTATTCTTCCAAAATAAATGAGATTATTGTTGTTGTTATTTGTTGGTGTTCTTGTTGTTGCTTGTTTTAGTGATTACTTTTAGTTTCCTTCTTTATGATTGTTGCAAATATGATTTTGGAGAAATGGTCTGAGGAAAATAAATTGCAGTCATTGAATTGACTAGCATGCTTGATAAAGTCTCTTTGAGATATATGCAATTTGATTATACATTGTATGTGAGTGTGTGTGTAGTATGTATAATGTATGTACATACATATATGGGGGAGGCAGTAATTATAAAGTTCAAGCCTTCACTCTATATTTGAAATATTTTTAGATATAACTTCTTACCATTCTGATGAGATCAATTATTTCTCAGGAGATATCTGGGGGAGTTATGTGCCAAGTCAGTATCTTGGCTAGAGTAATTACACAAGAAGCAACAACAGAACAATTGAGATCCAACATATTGAAAATAGATGCTTATTTTGCTTGTCACAAAAACTGCTATTTATAAACTTTTTGAAGACAAAGTACTTAGAGTGTAATGAACGTATAGAACAGTCAGAAGATAGAGTCAGTTCAAGTATTCATTTCTGAATTACAGTAAAGAACAATTTCAACAGGGACATACTTAACAGCTGACTAGTTTCTGTATAAACAGAGAGACTATAAATAAGCAAGAATAGATAACAAAGAAGGAGATATGATGATAGTTTTCAGAACTACAGAGGTAGTGAGAATGGGTGAAAAATGATTAGATTATTGATTTATGTCAAAAGAGTTGTCAATCTGGTTCTTTAAATCATGGAAGTGAGATAAATACATTATAGAATAATTCCATGGTTTTGAATCTGAGAACTAGATAAATGAAATTGTGAATACTGATAGGGAGGAATTAGAGTAAAGGTATGTGGGTATGAGTACATGTGAGGCGAAATTAAAAGTTGTCTTTGTGCATGCTAAGTTTTTCAGATATCCAAAAGAAAATGCTTACTAAACAGTTGGCTATATGTGTCTGGAATTTAGAAAAATGGTCAAAGTTGGAGATATGAATTTTGTAGCCACCACACATAGATGCTACCATATTAAAAACTTCAATAGAGATACTATTGACTATAAAGTGAGAATTATAAGGTGCAAAGTAGTCTGAGAATCAAGTTCTCACTTCAAGATATGAAGGTGAAAAGTAGTTTAATATTAACTGAAGAGAAATCATTCTCTTCTGATTGTTTCTATTAATTAGGAAATTAGAGACACAAGCAAGCACTAAGTATGTATCAGAGATGGGTACTAAAGATTTAGTGGTGTAAAAGGTATGATATACTGAAGTGTAGGAGAGAGTATACTGGCTAAAAGTAAATATAATATGTATTTATAATTACAAATTTACATTTATATTTATATTTTATATTCATTTATATATTATAAAATATATCTACAAAATACATTAAAATATATATATTTTAGAAAATATAAACATAAATTCATATTTATAAATAAATATAAATTTATATTTATAAATAAAAATAAATTTAAATTTCTAAGTTTAAATTTCTAAATATAAACTTATAAATAAAGTGATTGACAATCAGCAGTGACAAAAACCTGAGATTTGTGTAATGCTTTAAAAATAATACTGTATATTCTTGACCAGCAAAAGTAAAGGGAAGTTAAATATTTTGTTTTCAGGTACTTTTTTAAAATATATTTTTATTTAATCATACCTATCATATATTGTTGAGTTTCCAACTCCAGTGTCTCATGTGTTAAATCTACTGATGGTCGTTTGAAAGTTCGTTGGAGCATAATTTATGATAAGCTATGTTTGTGCACTATTGGATGGATTTGTCTCTTTCTGATGGGTCACAGTTTTATTCTCCTTCATGCTATATAATTTAACTATGCGTTGTCTTTACATTTGATTTCTGTTGTTTTATAAAGGTTCTTTGAGTACTCCTTTTAATAGAACTTATTCCTCCCTTCTGTCATGATCTCTCATGGCCACTGCTGTGATTCGAGCCCCGAAGGCTGCAACTGTTGGATGTTGTCATTGTGGCTACCTGTGTATCTCCTGCTGCCTGTATATACAGGCCTCTTGACCTGTTTTCTCTGCTGCCACTGAGCACCGGGCACTCAGGTAGTGAGCCCCGCACTCTTGTTGCTCAACTTTGTGTTCCTGTTTTATATGTTGCTTTTGTCATTTAGCAAACATTATTATAATTGTTGCCTTGAACTCAGCTTCAGAATATTCAGAATTTTGCTAAGTTGATACTTCTATAAGTGTTTTTAACGTGAGCATTTGTGATAGGTTTAGCTCTTATTTTTTTAGTTTTTATGGATTGTAATAGGAGTTTTTTTTTTTTTTTTTTTTCCTTGTCTTAATACCTTCCTATAAGAAACTAGATCTATTCCTAGGTTTTTACTCAGGACATTTCGTTTTCTCTTATTTCAAAAGCTGGCTTGTGCCTTCTCAGAAGGTTGGGCACTGGGTACTGGAAAGGGATTACTAGTTCAGCAGGAACCAGGAAATAGGGCACCAAAGTGTGCCTCCAGTTGTTAGCCGCCAGACGCAGGGTAGGAGAAATCAATTTATGAGAAGAGATGGCCCAGCCACAGCTGGGGGTTAAATGGAAGTGTGACCATGAGACAACTTTATTAACAAAAGAAAGGGGTGTTTATAGGGACACAGGGCGAGGACCTGATGAATTCCAAAGAAGACAAACAAACCTGAGAGATAATTAACATTTTAAAGCAAAGAGTAATTGAGGAAGGGGTAGAGTAGGTGGGTGGTCCCTAACTTAGATAAGGAAAGGGCCAGCAGTCTTAGAAGGTCATTTCCATAATTTAGTCCCTAAGTTTTCTTAGGAATGGTTAACAAAAGAGGTTTTTCTTACCTCATTTGGAATGACTCTTCTGGTTTGCAAATGGCGCACAGCATCCAGTGCGCATCAAATTCCAAGCTTTCTGAAATGCTGTAGATACAGAAACCACAGCGATCCCCTCCTCCAGACAAACTCACTGATGGCAATGTCTCATGTAGTCTTTTGGTGACTACACCCTCTAGGTGGGTGTTAAGTACTAGCTATAGAGCTAGATACAGTTGAGCTCATTGTGACCTGCTTTTCAAACTCATTATTTAGATCCTGGGCTTATATTCTGGTTAGTAAGAACATTGAGTTGTCTCACTTTCTGCCCTGAGTGGGTTGAGGCAGGTGCCTCACGTAACAGAGTCTTTGTTTGCAAATAATAGCCCCTTTAATGAGGAGGAGACAGAGTGTTACAATTTGGTTTTCCCACCTGTGCAGGTTGCAATTGTTCTAGATGGCAACTGCAGTTTCAAACCAGTAATTATCACTTTGTATTCTTACTACTATAGTAATTCTGGAGTCTTGCTGGACTGGAGAAATTAGAATTTTAATAATTGTTAATATTTTACCCAAAATATCTGACAAAGAACAAGGGATAAGATAATTGCTTTTATATTGAAATGGGTAATTAGAACAGTAGTTAGTGAGGACAGTAAGAAAATCAAGTAACTTTTTATCTGGTTGGGTAGTGGAAAATAGGTCATTTCTAAATTAGGTGTTCAGAATTAGTAACAGTAAACCGCAGCAAGTAAGAAAGAACATAATTCATCAAAATTTGTTGCACATGGGTTTTTGTAGAGCTTTATTTTTGAGAACTAAATAGTTTTGTAGAGAAGCGTCATGAAGCACTTTTCCCTTCTATTCTCTCATGAGCTAGTATGTTCACAAAATAGGTCCCACTCAAACACTTTCCCACAGATAATTCTGTGATATTATCATGGTTTTAGTGAAAACTTGAATGGGGAATATAAAAAAAAAATCCTTCTGCTTCTATATTCAGGAGACTGGACATGGATGGGTAGGTACATCATTAAGCACAAAACAAAAAACTTTCACTATCTAAATTTCACAACTTAAAGTTCATTAAGAATAATTTTAGCAGCCCATCTTTATTTTAATGATGTTTCATTTCAATACTATTAAGTCAGTTGACAGGCAATATTTTTCATGATAAAATTTGTATGAAAAATATAAAAATAACATCTACTGTAGTTAAATTGCTCAGTGCCAGTCACTATATTCAATAAAATAGTAAAATCATCTGGATGTTCAAAGTGTTTTAAATTATATTACACAAACAAATATATATTCATGTATGTATGATTTAATACAGAAGAAATTTATAAAAAGTTATATATTTGGAAGCAATTTTTAAAATATCAAAATAGAAAGGAAGTCAAGTATTTGTCCTTTAAAACAATATAGTAATCTGCAAGAGCAATTGCTATTAAAAATATTTATATTGAATTTTGCAGAACATGTTGAAAAGTCAACATCAAAGTAATAAAATTGTATCTTAAATTCATGTTATTTGATAAATTTGTTCATCATTTTAATTAATTTCATAGTTAGGGATATTGTTTAATTCTTGTAAAATACCATTTTCATAATTCCAAATTATTTTGGAGAATAAAAGAAAGTTTTTAAAATGACTCCAATATTATAACCTCTTAAAAAATTTTACCTTTTGAACACTGAAACCAAATTGGGTTCTTTAACCTATTGTTAAATTCCTTTAATTTCAGTTACATCTAATTTGCATATATTATTTTTATCTTTCCTGAACAGTAGCCAAATAACAGTCTGCCTCAATGCAATTGCCCTTTATTTTATTACAATTTAGTTTCTAATTTGCTCTTTCTGTTAAATCATATTTCTTCACAAAATATTAACTGTAAACTATTTTCTCAATTAGCTGAAACTTCCAATATTCATTAATGAGAGATGGAGAACTGGAAGTTATTGCCTTTAACAGTTATTATAGTCTCTGTATAAAGAGTGAATAAACAGTAAAAACTCAGATAATCAGATAATCAGCAGAACATGACAGCCAATAAAATGCTGCTGAAAAGTTCATATGCATGCCATAAATTTTAAAAAGCTATAATCACAGAAATGGAAATTCCCTACCAGACTAAATAAGTAATAATAACCTAAAATAAACCAGTTTATATGGAATTTGGAAATAAATTAAGAAATGAAATAAAATGGAACCAAAGATGCATATGTATTGGAATATGATACTGAGAAAAAAATTGATAGTTGATGTAAGGTTGTAGTTCTCAGTTTAATTTGTTTTTGTTTTTTTGTTTTGTTTTTGTACAATTTACATTTTTTTTTATTTTCTCTTGCTCCAGTTTTGCCGATTAGTATTTTTTCTGTAAATTATCATTTCATATTGATTTCAGGTGTTTTTAGGAGATTATTGAATATATTGATCTTATTTAAAATATTTACTGCATGATCATGTGACAAATGTTATTCATTTATTATTTTCCAAAAATATAATTTTTATTTAATTTATACCATTTTCCAAGAATATGATTTTTATTTAATTTATACCAACTTTCTATTTCTTCAATATGTTAGTTTTTTCATCATTTTCTGTTATCTTACTTATTAGGCTTTAATCTAATGCTTAAGAGTTATCTTACTAGACAATAAGTATTGAATCCAGGATCCAATGTTTACTCATTTTCTTTTACATATATTTCATCAAATGCACTAATATTATAAAAGCACTCTTTTCTATATTCTGTTTATAGATAAATGCAATTGATTTATATATGTATATATATATATATTATTATGTGTATATCTGTGCATGACTGCTTGGAAAATTTAACATTGCTATATTGTATTGTGGATTACTTTTCTTTCCTACTGACAACCTATTTAGTCACAATATACCTATATAAAAATTAACACTTTAAATATTTTGATTTCTACCATAGAGAATATATTGATAACTGTAGTGAAGATTAGTAATTTCATTATATATTATGACTGAGTTGTTTAAACTTGTGAGAATAATGCAAGATAAAAGAAGATAAAGGAATGCCAAATGTCAGGACCTTGGAAATTCTGAGCATGGCAACATCTTAGAATTTTCTTTGGTCATTGTTTCCTTTGATAGTACAACTAGCTATTGCTCATACATACATACATACATACATACATACATACATACATACATACATATATATATATATGTTCTCAAATAGTATGCCCACTGAATTAGGTATTATCCAAAGAAAAATTTGAGAACCTATGGCGCTAACTCCAAATAACCTCTAACTGGTTAGTGGCAGGGTGGTTTATAAAGTCATAAAATTATATCATATATTTATGACTTTAATGTTGACTTTTCAAAAAACAGGACATTCTAGTCAATGTCCTGAGTCTATTTGGGATGATATAAAGCTATACAAATATTGTCTTTGTAAATATTAGAAACCTTTCTAATACAAAACTTTCTAACACAAATCTTGGTTACTGAGTCTTAGTACTTAATAGTCAATACTTGAATTTAAGCTGTTTCCCACGTATTGTAGAGTCAGAAAATCATTCTAATAAATTAAAGCTTTGCTTACCCTTCCCTTTTGTTTGTGATTTTTTGACAGAGAATTATTTCAAAGCTTTTGAAAAAAAGTCACAGTTTAACCATTTCATATACTATATTTTATCTTTTAAAATGTTCACTGCTTACATAATTATATTTTGCCTCATATTAGATTTTTTTATAGAGATAGCATGGCATACAATACTGTCTATGATTTATAGGTACAGGTTCACACATTTTCAGATGTATGTTAATATACCACATGCATCAACAAAGCACCCATAATCCTCCACGATAGTCTGATGCAGTTTCTTGTGTTCTCAATAGCCTCTTTACATAGCTTTCCAAAAAATATGAGGTCATTCTATTCTGTGTAGATAACCAGTAGAAAGAAACCAAAGAATAATTAGACTGATTTCTTTTACACACATGTAATGTTAACTATGGAAAAAAATAAATTGAACAATTATCTAGTTGATGGTTGACTACCAAAGAGTAACATACCCATTCATGTCAACTCTCTCTGATGAAAACTTAACTTGCCTTTACTGAGGACTGTGGAAGTTATGAGGAACACTGTGTTTTTTATAGCCCTTTATGGCTTTGCTTATAAAAAGAATTACTTGAAATACACACACACACACAAACACACACACACACATACACACAAACACATTTTAGTAATCTATTGCTGATAACATATCACCCCAAATTCTATGGCATGAAACATCAATTTCTTTGTGACATTCATGATCAGGGATTCAGAGTGAATTTGTGCAGGCCATTTTTCATGGGTCCCAGGTGCTTTATTAATGTGATGTGACAGGACTCAGTTGGCAGCAGAGTTGGGCTGGGAGTTTCAAAAGACTACACTCACAAGGCTGGCACATTGGAGGGCAGGATAGTAAGACTTGGCTCAGCTGATTGCTCTCCCTTTCCACTTCCTGCCAAGTCATGCCACATGTTCTCACAAATATCATAACCTCACAAATATCATATAGTAGAGTGGCAGGAAGTTGTAGATTTCCCTTATTTTCTATAATTCAGACTGGCAACATCAAATGTGATACCTCTATTGTTCTATTGTGTTGGTAAAAACAACTGTCCAGATTCAGGTGGAGGTGACAGAATCATCTCTAGATTTCTATTATATGAATGAAATTATATAATAGAAATTGACTTGAAATAATAGAATAAGAGAAATTGGTCTGTAATTGACTAAAATAAAATATATATTATATATGAAGTAGTGTTTTATATAGATGATATAATTTGACCAATTTCTATTCTGATTCTGATTAAAACAATATTATCATATGATTGTATATATAGTTATGAATCAAATTATATACTTTTCTTAGTAATTATGCTACATCATCATTAAATAGAATATTTCTCAGTGCATGTTACACAATTTTTTGTAATATTTAAAAAACCCAGATTTTCTTTGTCATATAATTTTAAGAACCAGGTTTTTTACTTAAAATGGTAAACATATATTATGTCATGACAATATATTCATCCACCCTTGAAATTATTCATTTTAAGTCATATTATTTAAAATAGGTTCCTGTAGAGCATACATTATTAATATAGTTTTGAGTATACTGATACTTGTCCTTGCATTATTTTGTAAACCTCCCTATGATCTTTAGCAAAATCATTGTAATAGCATCAAAAATACAGCTCTATACTTCTTCCTTTAATTTTTTAGCCGAAGGAAATTATTTGGTTATCAACCAAAAGCAATGGAAGCTTCTATAAATCACTTCAATTTATTGGCATCTTTCTGACAATATACACTGAAAATATCTGCTGACAGCAGACCAGAATTACTTTATTCCAAGTGGTCAAATTAACATGCAGAGCAGTAAATGGAATTTTTAGTTACAATTCATTAATATGTTGTTAAGCATTTTTTTTTTTGAGAACTATGCATATACAAGAGAGTCAGCATCAGCTCCTGACAGCTGTCCCCTATACTCTTTCTGTAAACAGAAAATGAAGCAACGTTGTACTCATTCTCTCTGGAAAGACTGCCTTCAGAGCTTTATGCAAATAACATGACCCTCTAGCTGTGGCACATTCTTCAAAAAGACACCTACCTTCAAAAGTGACAGCAAGTAATAATGTGACAAACGAGCATGCAGCCTGCACATGTGCCACATATTTCACCTAGAATCCTTGGATGTGATCAAATTAACGTGACCTCTATTGCCAAGGACATTATAATCAATGGGACAAACGATAGGAGAAACCAAAGTGGTGTGTTCTCAATTTAGCAGGATTGTAGTTAAAGATTTTTAAGATCCGTTTCCTTTTAATTTTATTTTTCAGTCTTTGATACACTCCCTTACAGAGTTTCTATTGTCTTCATTATAGGAATAAGCAACTGTATTTGCTGATAGCCAGGAAGAAAAAAAGAGGTCACATATGATATACTTGAGTAATTACATTGTAGGTAGGCAATATAAAACTTTAATGAATATTGATATTGGGATTAAAGATCTTGGCTTGTTGTTAGTATAGTCTGCTATACATTTCATTTTGTTTTAAAATTGATTTTTTCCCTTTTAAAGAGAAAAGATAAATGATGCACCCTTTCCTGTTTTATTAATGAGAGAATTATGCAAAGAAGTATAATAAAATATTTCCAGCTGACTACAAAATAGGTAATGCACAAATAAACCATTTTCAATGTGCCCCCTCACATAAATGTGGTACACTCCCCATGAAAGCTTTATTGTATCTTAATTGAAGCAATCAAATTAAAGAAAAAAATAATAATGTGCTTTTCAATCTGCCTTGACTGACTTTTGGCAAAAAAATTAAAAAATTTAAACAAAAAGAATCTTTGTAACATTAAGTGGGGATCTAGATCACCAACTGGTATGAACAATAAAATGCAGTAGATTTAGACTTCTCTTAATAATTATTTTAAAATGACTAAATAGAATCATATCTTTACATAATTTATATTCAGAATTTATAGCTGCTGATGGTATGTGAAAAATGAGTGAGAACTAATGATAATTGTATCATTAATGGGGTGGTGAGAGAAATTAATCTGATTTAAAAAGAAAATAAAGATGAATTAAATAAAATCAAAATATTGTTTAATCACAGGCTCAAAATTGTATGATAGTCATATATTTATCAATATATATGTAGTGAATAATAGAGAAAATCATGAGTTTAACTGCTATTCAAATCTAATATCTCACATAAAAAAATGGTAACATAAACACTCCAAGAAAACAGATGTGGCATTTTGTCCAAAAGTAAAAATTATTACAACTCTATTACTGACAGTTAAAAGTTAAAAAAAAAAGATTAATGTTTACTGTACCAATATAACATGATAATACTATAAAAAGCTTCTCTATGTGGGAGAACATATGTATGAAAGAAATATTTGTTTCTGATAATTTGCCTGCATAATTTTGAATAAAATATAAATAGAATTACAATAAAAAGTATCAGATTCTATTCCCAATTTAATGATGAGAAAACAGTTAAAATTTGATATTCCTTCAAGTATTTGAGATATCTTATACTCTTATAAACTAAGTAAATCTTACTGTGTCCATGCCTTTTTTATGTATAGCTAGAAATATGAATAAACAGGATTCCTTTTAGTTTCTTATTTAATTTGGTTTTGAACTTCAGGCTTATATTTCTTTTTTTTTTGTCATTCAGTATTACACAGTTTCCACATGTTTACAGTTTGAAGATAAGCACTTATATCTTCTCATATCAACACTAAAACTTGTGCTTACATTTCTAACTTATTTTTGTAGTTAAACTGGATTAAAATTGTGTAGGTTCAATATTTAGATTTTAATTAGAATAGTTGAACAACACTATTTACAATAATTCATGACATAATTAAGGATGATCCATTATAGAAACACTATTCTACAAAATATTTCCCTTTCTAGTATATAATTTTGTATTCATCAAGTTAATATCATTTTAAATTCTTTATTTGGAATTTTGTATTTAACTTTGGCTATCAAATACAGTTTCATAAGTTGAAAAGATGTTATTTACTGACTTGATTTCATTTATCTTCATGTTTATTCTTTTGTTCTGTAAGGAATACTGTTCTGTCATTAATGTTAGTTTATGGAATGTGAATATACATGGAATTATCCTATTTCAAATGAATTCACATAATAATTTACTGTTAAAAAACATATTGTTGATATGACTGTTTCATTAATAAGCATCTTGTAACATTCATCGTTTACATCTAATAATTTTTGATTTTTACTTTTAACATAAATGGATCAATAGTTCTACTAATAAGTTAATAGCTTTTTAATATTTTTGAAATATAATTAACAAACTTCATCTATTTAAAATATACAAATTGTTGTTTCATTTTTAAAAATATTCACATATTTTTGCATCCACTAATTTAATCTAAATTTAGAAATTTTTTTGTCCAAAGAGAAATTTATTTCCACTGGCATTCACACCTACCCTGTGCGTCGCTTTTCCCCCAGTCCCTGGAAACCATTCATTTATCATCTGTCTCTGTAGATTTGCTTATTCTGAACAATTAATATAAATGAAATAGTATATTCTGTAATGGACTTACATCCATTACTTTACCTGTACTGGACTTACTTTTAATTAGCTTAATGGTTTTTTGTTTTTTTTTTTGCTTTTTTTTTTTTTTTTTTTTTTTTTTTTTTTTTTTTTTTTTTTTTTTTTTTTTTTTTTTTTTTTTTTTTTTTTTGTTTTTTTTTTGAGACTAGGTCTTGCTATTTTTGCCTGTGGAACTGCAGGCTCTCGTTGCCCGGGGTACCACAGACTCAAGCAATCCTCAGCCTCAGCTTCCCAGGTAGCTGGGATGACAGGCGCGCACCACCACGCCCAGCTATTTTTTTTTTGGAACTAGGTCTCGCTACGGCTCCAGGCAGGACTCGAACCGCGATCCCTAGCCCCAGCCGCTTCATAGGCTGAAGCTTACAAGCACGAGCCACCGTGCCCGGCTAGCTTAATGTTTTTAAGGGAGGTCCATCTCAATGTATGTGAAATGACATCTCAATGTAGTTTTGATTTGCATTTGTTTAACAACTAATGAATATGAACATATTTTGATGAATTTATTAATCATTTGCATTTCTTCTTTGAAATAGTTCTATCATCTTAAAAGTGGGCAGTCTTCTTATTATAATAAATTTTGGGGTTTGATTTGCTAGATATTTTCTGAGGATATTTTTAAAAATATCTATATTCATAAAGTATATTTGGTGAGTAGTTTTAACTCCCCCCGCCTTTTTTTTTTTTTTTTTTTTTTTTTTTTTTTTTTTTTTTTTTTTTTTTTTTTTTTTTTTTTTTTTTTTTTTTTTTTTTTTTTTTTTTTTTTTTTTTTTTTTTTTTTTGTGAAATCTGTGTCTCTTACTCTCAGGGTCGTACTGATCTCTTAGTTTTACTTGGAAACTATTTTTTCAAAGAATTCATGACAGACTGTTATTAATTCTTACCTATGTTTTATACAGCTAGGCCATTTAAAAACTGTGCTTTTTTTTATTACTTGATTTTTGGGAGAATTTTCATACTACAAGTCCATTCATATTTTCCATTTCTTCTTGAATCAGCATAGGTAGAGTGCTACTTTCGGAGAATTTATCAATTTCATATTAATATCTTAATTATATAGTTTGTTGGCATAAACTTTTAATGATATTACTCCTATTTCATTCAAGATGGTAGGTAGCTAATGGTGTCTTCACTTTGATATTCACAATGGTCTTCACCATGGTCTTTCACTCTGATATTACTAAATGATAACACTGATGGGGGTTGTCTCTTATGTTTGTTGATTGGTGGTTTTGTTGTTTTGCTCTTTTTTTTAGTCTGTATAATGAAGGGTTAGTTATTTGTGTTGTTCTTTATGAAGAATCAATTGTTACTTTGCTTAATTTTCTCTGTTGTTTGTTATATTCTATTTAATTAACTTGTGTTCTAATCATTTATAATTTCCTTTATTTTTTTTTCATTACTTTGATTTTGGTTTGCCCTTTTCTAATCCAGTTCATAAAAAAGGACATTCAATTTATTGATTTAAGATCTGTGCACATTTGCCTCTAAAATTTTGATTTTAATTTACATCCTATATGTTTTGATATGCTATGCTTTCATTTTTATTTTTTCAAGGTACTTTACAATTCCTCATATAACAGATACCTAACTCATGTGTTTTGAATATTTACTTCTATGAGAAATGTGAATTGTCCATATTTCTGTGCTTGCTTTACATTTCTAATTTAATCTTACATTGATATTAGAACATATTTTATATAATGTCAAAACTTTGAAATTTTCCAAATTTTCTCTTTGAGTATTTGTTCTATGATGAATTCCATTCCATGTATGATTAAATAGAATGTATATTCTGCTGTTGTTAGAACTAGTATTCCATAGATCTATGTTAGGTCTACTTGTTTGATAAACTGATTTAGAATTGTCTTCTCTTCATGATTTTCTGTAAATCCATTTTTGAATTGGGTTATGCCCATAACTTTTATTGTTGAGTTTATATTCCTCCCTTAACTTTTTCATTTAATTTGGAGTGATATTTTATGAGCACGTGGGATTATAATTTTCAAAATTTCATAAGAGATCTAACACTTTGATCATTATAAACTACCATTCTTTCTTTTAGTGAAATTTTCCTTGTCCAAAAGTTTATTTTTTCTCATATCAATACATCAATATTATTAATCTTTATTAAAAATGCTAATTGTTTGTTTTAAAACATACTCCAATCAAATAAAAACAAACAAAACAAAATCTTGAATATTGTCACTGATAAATCTTCTTTACATTTCTTTTTGGTTTGCAAATTATATACCTTCCCATCCTTTTACTTTCTACTTATATATGCCTTTGAATTTCAATTTTTATCAGGTAAATACATACAGAGTTGGGTCACATTTCTGTATCGATCTCGCTATCTCTTTTATTAGAATCTTAAAGGATTTACAATCACATAGTTATTAGTTTTACAGAACTTTGGCTTGGCAATTTGATATTTATTTTCTATTTGATATTTATGTATTTGCTCTTCATTTTTGCCTTCATATCAATGGTATTTCCAGTGTACTCTTTTAGTTCACTTGCTTCTTTCAACAAAAGTTTGGGACTTTTATTGAACTGTTAAAGATATTACATTATACTTAAAAGAAGTAAATCAAGTTAATATTAGTAATAAACTATATATATATATATATATATATATATATATATATATATAAACATAATCCACTCACTGCTTGCAGGGCAAATGTCATCACTTTTATGTTCAAATAGCTCTTAAAATCAAATTGTTAACAGTAAATTTATTCTTGACTTTTTTGGATCACTGCTTCCTTAAATTTTAGCTGCCTTTGCTGTAGCTTTCTCTCCTTAACTTGAGAAACATTCTATTTTATGGGCTTGGTTTATACATTTCTCATTCCCTCTGATTTTTAAGGTATATTTTGCTCCTCTAACATTCCTTCATTTTTGAATATGTACTGCCTTATGAAGTTTTACCAAGCTAGACACAATGGTCCTTTCCTAAATTAATATATATATATATATATACTATATATTCATATATATACATGTATATATACAAATATGTATATATACATATTTATCTCTAATAGAGTTCAGAGACAAAGTTTAATCATATATTTGTTTTAAATATGGATCATAGATTTGCAAAATAAACACTTATGCATTATATGGTATATGGTACAGAAATTCTAATAATGATAATGGAAGCTAAAATACCACAAAGCAATATAAAATTATGAAACCTAGAGTTTGTTTTCATTATTAGGTACATTAATTAGTTTTATTGAAATTTACTGCCTCTTTTTCATGCCTGTAAAAAAATAGAAGTAATATAAAACATTCTATACATGAACATCTTACTTCAATAATTTTGACTTCCTTAATTAAAATGCATGACCACCAACATAAGAAACAAATTTAGCACCACCAGTAAACTGATTTTTATAAAGAAAACACAATGATCAGGTGATTTATAGAGAATAAGCATCTTCAAAGAAATTATGAGAGGTAAGAATTTTCTATTCAATTAGGAGTCAGGTAAATAGCTTATGACAGGATTGCTTAGCATTGTAATCCACAAAGGTAGGAAATATTTATATATATATATATGTTTTGTCATATTTTGACAAAGAATAATGAATATGACTCATACATCTTAGTAATAAAATAGATATCCAAAATACATATTTCTAATACTGTTCTTCATAATTACTATTATTATGTTACATATGTATTCATCCTATAAAGTGCATTATGTACATATATATTTCTTAATCAAATGACATAGCTACTTATATTATTCATTTTCCATTAGATATTATTAATTGTATGTAAATGGGGTTTAATTATTTTACAGAATTAAGCTAAGGTCTTATTCTCTTCTATATATTCACCAAATTGGATTTTTATGTTTCTATAGTATTAATATTAAATCACATCAATTATTTTATCATGCAGCTCTGATAAATTATTACTTATGTATTTGATATATGCCATGTAAATATTTCATGCACTGTAATTTTGTATCTTTCTCCTAGATGTTTCAAATTTATCAGAAAACACAGAATATAATACATAGTGATTTAATATTCTGACATTTTTATTTATAACACTTTTTCTTAATATACCTTTTTCTTTAGTAACTAAACTTTTCAGAAATTTGTCACTTGCCTTGAAGATTACTAAAGTCAATTTATGTTTTTCAATTCTATCATTTTATTTTATTGTACACATCCTTGATTTAATATTGTGTAATTCTCCTTTGAATTAGCTAATTTTTTATTATTATAGGTCAAGGTAGAGTGACTATACAAACTCAGTTATGATTAAATTACTCCACAAGAATATTTGATTATTTCAGTAAGAATACTTGCATTATATTGTGCCTTTAACTAAACAGCGAACACTTGCTTATACTTGTATCTATAGGATATACTTTTATTTGTAATTAAGATCATGCTATAAAAGAAAAAAGTCATTGCACTATATTGTTACTTTTATAGATAGCAAGTTAAATAATTTGAAGAATATGATGCTAACTCAAATGTCACAGTGACCATTGAAAATATTGCACTTCACAGGTCATTGAATTAAAAAGTAGCAAGTGTAGTAAATTTTTTGATTTTACTTCTTTTTTCCCAAATATTGTATTAGTTCTTGTAATTATTTAGTGTGTGTCTAAAAATGAAGATTTTATTTAAGAAAAGTGATATTTCTATTCTTAAATTAATTACAGACTTTTATAAATCTGTGGTATATATAAATATTAAAATTTCTATTACTTTAAGTAAATAATTAATATTTAGCATATCATCTACAAAAGAGGTAAATTAAAACATGTAGTTACAACTTTCCTAAATACTTGTGAAATAATCAGTACTCTTTTTTAAACACATACACACACACAAGCACATACATACACACCTCACAAGGAAAGAATAATTTTATCATTATATACATTATATATCATGCACACAAATTTCCATTCTAACCTGAAATACTATTTCCTCCTCAATTTTCCAGAGATTATCTGTGTAGCTATAAATATAATATAGTAATTTATGGGAGAGGACTATTAATGATGATTAACTGATAATGTCCTAAGTGCAACATTATCTGTTTCGGTCAGTTTATTTGATGTTGAGATCATAAAATTTATCAAAAAAAATTAGAAATAAACATCATGAGAGATTTTTATCTTCTGTACACTCAGTGTGTGGAGGTGCATTATATATTGTACATTTTATGATTTCACTGTCCATGTGAAAAAAAAAAACTAATTTTTCAAGTAAACATTTATTATATAAGTGTAGTCTATATTGACATAAAATAAAAACTTAAAGAACTTTAGGACACATAAAATGTATATATAACTATTGTAATTGAAATCATCTGCAAATAGGGTAGAAGCCTCCAACCAAGAAGTCATAGAAAAAAGTGGGTCTTTAAATATGGGATCTGCCAACTAGATTATTATTTCAGGTTTTTATCACTCACACACAGCAGTTGCCAGTCAAATGCAATTTGACAACATGGTTTTATCAACAAGGAAAATTAATCTGGAAAACAGAAAGTCCTTAGAGCCCCAATAGAACAGTTATCTTACCCCAGTCACCATATTTAGCTCAAAAGGTCCCAAAGACATATGTCCATGATGGTGCCCCCTTACCCCTCCAAACCTGAGGAAGGCACTCTGCCTCAATCTTTCTCCAGCATATTCTCTGTGTTTCTTCTCTCTCCAGAGTTTCAAGATGCTTTGCTCCTCCAAGACTCTTCAAACTTTTCAACAAATACTGATGCTAAAATACGTTTTTCAAATCCTTTGCCATCTCCAGGGATGACTCACTATGCCACCTTTCCACGATGCCACCCTCTCCACTCTTCTACTGGTCGCTACAGCTCCTTGCCACCACCAGCTAACTCTTCCTGGGGACTTTTGCCCAGCTTGGTCACTTGGGTTCCTCTTACCAGCTTATCAGTCTCATCCCTCCTCTCCCTAAAAGTCTCTCCCTCAGTCTCTGCTCTTTTTTTTCCTACTTTTTCTTTTTCCCTTTCCCTCCTGAAAATCAGAGGCTCCATTTTCTTCACCATGATAACAAAAAAATCACCTGTACTGATCAAAAGGAGAAAATATAATAAAAATACTTTCAAGATGCCATATACATTTATAGACTATTAGTGAATCATAGATTATTCTCAAATTATGACTACATGATACACAACATATAAATAAATTTCATTTGATAGCATGATTCCGTTTATTCATTTAAAAAGTTTACCAATAACTTAGTACCTTCTTAAAGTACATATGTATTGGTATATTTGTGACTTTTTGGTGTACATCATGAAATTTATTCCTTAATAAGAAAGAGTAATGAAATATCTTTCAATAATTAATAGGAATTTAAGAACATGCAAATCATATGTATTTAGTGATTTTAAAGGATATATTTATAAAAAAAATAAGATGTTCTGTGTAGTACTGTAGTATATGAATTGTGTTCTTACCATATGAACAATGGCTTTTATTAAGTCCCTGAATGATGAACTATCTATTCTTCATGTTGTTTCTGTATCATAGTTATGTAATTATAAACTATCTTTATGTTGTATATCTATGGGATTTGTGTTGAGGTTGTTATTCTATAATAAATTGTTAGGAATGAATTTTGAACTTTACTATACAGAAGTAGCACTCTAGTGTCTACAAATATGCTTTACATCTTAACTTTTAATATAATTTAGCAATATTTTAAAACTTCTCAAGTAATAACACATCCACTCAATTAAAATTGGTGAGCAAGGGAAAGTGATTTTTATTTTGTAGATTCATAGTCACTATTCAAAATTGGAACCAATACTGGCATGAGGATATATATCTGTTAACTCAAACAAGAATCGAGTTTTTCACTCAAATGGTACTCAATACTTCACTCAAACAGCATACAATTTTTAGATATTTTATATGAAAATGAAACTTTCTGAGTTTGGATCAGCTTTAGAAAGTTGCAGGGAAGGCCCTGCATTTATAAATTTATAAATCAGAGTATCAAAGAAGAAATAATTTCATCCCTCATGAATTATCTTGAAAAATGGCTCTCTGGTGGTTATTACTTGTTATTGATTTACACTAGAAACTGAAGTACATTTATTTAGTTTTCTTATTGTTAAAATATATGACACAAAAAACTTTTGCTGTTATTGAGGAAAAGATCTATACATATATAAGTATAGATTATACCTTTAACATAATAACAGTAAAATCTATATTCAACTATACTATACTGTGTACTATATAATATAGTAACATAGCATGTATAAATATATAGCATATACATATGCTCAATATGTAAAATATAATTACATATTGCATATGTACTATCCTAATTCATAGGATCACTTTTAAACTTATAGTTCTGTACTTATGTTATTATTTATAAAGTAAATTTATTGTTCTTTTTCAGCATATTATTATTATTTTAAATATGCTATATTTAATTTATGAAGTCTGAGTATACTTCATAAGCATGTTATATATTAGGTAAATATAAATCTATACTAGCATCATATAGAATTGATATAATGTATAATGCATAAATATAAATTGTGTAATCAATAGACATAGTATATATTGCTATATAAATGTGCATAGTATATATTTATAATATAAATAAGTATAAAAATAAATATATTTACTATTTATATAGTATGTGTACTATTTATGTCATATATATGTGGACATACATATGTATGTGTGTATATAAATATATAGTTAGACATGACCATGTAGAGTGAGTAATCCATATTCAAACAGAAAAAATATAGTGCATTAACACTGGGAATATTTATCTTCACACAATAATAACACATAATAAAGAAGTATTTTAAAATTGGCATGTCACATAAATGCTCATTTGAATTTTTAGAAAACTCATAAATAAGGGGCAACAATAATGTCATTACATATTCTTTGCGTTTCTTTTTGTATTAAAAAAACAGTAAGATCTTTGAGGAATCCCTGTTAAAACAGAATCAGAAAGAATAATCAACATGGGAGGTATGAATAATTCACTGAAGAATCATTGCTTAACTAGATTGACTATATATTTTGTTTATATACATGGCATCATGCTAATAAATTTGCTAATATATATGACTACTAATAACAACAAACTTGGTAGCTTACTGAATAAAGTTCTCTAGAGTAGGGTATGGAAAATTTGCTAATAATATGGGGATTATGTGCCCAACCAATAATATATGCAGAATTTAACTTTGTTTAAACACTTTTACTTCAGGAAAAATGAGCATTTATTTAATATTAACTGAATTTTCCCTTATTACCCAAAACTTTCTTAAGAACTTAAAAGTCAGTAACAATATTAACATTTTCGATACTCACTCCAAGCAAAATTGATGTACAAAGCAAGAAGTCAACCCTGAAAAAGTAGAATTTTTACATTAAAAAGGTTTTGTCATCTTTATTCACCTTTACACCTATCTATCAAGAGAGATACAATGTATCCACAAGAGACATGAACTGCTGTTCTCTAAATGTTCATGTTCCTTTCTTCAGCATCCACAGTTTCACATGTGGACCATTTCTATTGGGCCCTTTATCCCAATCCACTCAAAGTAAGTGGTTTAACTGCATTGCAGTCACCAAGTAGATTTTACATAAGCAAGCAACAAATAGAGAGTAGAAACTGTGTTATAGCTCTCCATTGAGTTTGTACATCCACATTATAAAATTCACAAGCCTAGTAACTTACTATTCCTCATTTAATTAAAATGTTCATAGATTCCATGATCCCCATTAAACTTAGTATAAAGTGATATTGAATAATTGAATCACAATAAAATTAAATAAATTGAATAATAGAGTAAAAGTCAATTCAAACCAGTAGCACCATGATTAGGAAGGAATTCTGAACAATTATGCAAAATGGAATCTATTTCACAAAATGGGTGTATAAAAAATAAGTTATATAAGGCAAGAAAAGTGGATTGGTTTTTGAAAGTCACTCTGTTTGGGGTGGAGGGCAGGACACATTCAGGTAGTTTACTGAACTAGTTCTGTTAAAGCATTTCTTGATGGACAGGCTCCAGGCAGCCAGGACAAATTATTATTTTTCTACTATTTGAGATTCTTCATTTATATGGATGCAAGACCCAAATTATGGAACGTTATGAGTACCATGTGATATAATAAGGATAAAATCCTTATATACTAATTCTGGAACTTGGCAACTATTGCCTTTCTTTTCTTCCCACATGTCATGATTAATTGGAAAAATCACTCCTTTATTGGGTATTTCACACATATTAGTCATGAGCCCAAAGACTAAAACCGACAATTACAACGCAGCTACTAATGCTGACTTATGTTATGATAGGATTTCCTTGAATAACTGGGTAATGAATGCACTGCTTTCACTGAAGTTAAATTGCTTCTGACTGCACTCCTGCCACACCCAAATGTCTACTTTTATTAAAAGAGCAGTTTTATACACAATAGGAAACTGTTAGACTATTATGAAAATTATAGAAATAAATCTGTTATATTGTCAGTAAACCTGTTCACTATATGACTAAAATGCAGTTTTAAATAGATTAGATTTAAGAATTCTTCCCTCAAATTTTCTGATAATGAAAATTCCTGAGTTACTTTCATAAAGAACTACATAATCAGATGTTCACCTGGGAATACAACTGATCAGAAACTAGTCAAAATATTTTTATTATAAAAACTACCAAATATTCAATTAATATTTTCAACAATCTAAGCACTATTTTAAAACAAAACTTTTAAAAATTAACAAATTAATAACAGAACATATTTATCATACTTATGATGTATAAACATGTAAATCATGCTATCATTTCCTTTGGGCTTTTAAACTTGGTGTTCTAACAGTCTGCAAAAAGAACTCTATGTCAAATTATTGCTGTTAAAGTCAGCAGTGTATGAGACACAAATAGATCATATAAGTAATTTTTATGAATATTTTCAGCATAACTGATGGGAAAAAAGTTCAAAAATAATTGCTAAGTTTTATGGTTATTTTATATAATTTTGGAAGAAAGTTTTGAAAGAATGAAAGAAGGTGCAGCTATGAGAATCGTAAACACACACAGACACATATTTTTAATTTAAAACTTTGTCCACTTTCAATGCCTAAATTAACACACCAGAGGAGATTATTTGCTTTGCTATGGAGAATATCATCTAATAGTTATCAGAGGGGGACTGCCTCCAGAAATCTGTTGGTTGAAACAAAACTAGAACACCTCTGGGATATTAGAGACTAGTGTAGACTATACACATGTAAGAGAGAGAAGACTCATGTTTCACTGAACTAGAGGCAGGTGGAGATTGGATCCTGGAGTCTGAGATAATCGAGGTCTGTCCCCAAGCCTACGACATACCAAAAACAGCGAACATATCAACAACATTAGGTATCGGTATATATAGATAGCGGCAACAGTGAAAAAGACTAAGTCAAATAAAACATATTGCCATTGGCTGAGAAAGTAGGGTTCATTCAATGTTCTAATTTATTGGTAAGGTTATTTTAAAAATAAATAAAAGAAATGTAAAACAGTAAAATGGCAGCAAAAGATACAGATCAAGGCACCTAAAAACCTCAAGGAATAAGAAGATTTACAATGCACAGTGCTCAGTAGATGACATAAAATATTCTATGAAAATCTATAAGAACAAAAAATGGAGGATTAAATCAGTGATATCAAAGATAATAGCAAAAATAAACAGCTGGAGAAAGAGAATTATGAACAAAAAATGAAACAAAGAAAGAAAAACTTGCTAAGGGTTATTGGTTCATTAAGAAGTGCAACATATAAGTATCAGATACCCCAGAAAGAGAAGAAGGGAACAGGAACTTTTCCTGAGAAATAATAGAGGAAACTTTTCCATACTTGGAAAGAAATAAAATATTTTTTAATAAAAGATCACCATTTTAACTAATGTTATTTTAACTGCATGTGACTTTTAAGCTATACATTTCTAGTGTTCTTACATAGGTGAAAATGATCATAAGGTCACATATAGTTCTATTATTTACTTAATGGTATGTTACTTTTAAATTACAGGAAATCACTCAATAGTCAGCTAACAAGCAGGGAAACTTAAGTGAAACTATATTATCAGGGTTGATTTTTAATTGGAAATTCTAAATCTCTATAAGGTATAAAATGGTGAATCTCCCTTTTAGTAGATAAAAACTATCATGGAATTGAGTCAAAACGTTATGTTCAAGATCATTTACTATTCTTATGGTTTTATTTGCTACATGTTCAACTACATTTACTATCTACATCAATTCATTGCATTTACCACATTAATTCACCACAGAAATGGAATACCAGCTGGAGTCAAACTGCCAGACATTTCAATCCTGTGTGCGGCAAATATCCAGAGCAATGCAACAGAATGGATCAGTTATCTCATGTTTGATAATGCTGCCCAACCCTAACTTTATATTCAAATACATTAAGTAGGCACACATTACAAACTGATTTTTCAAAACCACAAACCAATAATGTACAATGATAACAAAAACATAGAAGGAAAAATCTTGGTATTGCAATATATTTTTAATAAAATATAAAAACTGGAGTGGTGGCCTGCATACCTGTAATCCAAGCACTAGAAGCAAGAGACCAGAGATCGCTTGAGTTCTCAGGTTGGAGACTACCCTGGGCAACATAGTGAGATCTAGTCTCAAAAAAGATGAACTCAAAATATAAAAATTGGATAAAAATGAAAGGGGACGTGTTGTAGAGCACAATTAATATAAAGTGAAATTCTGCGAACAATCATATTTTAATAAATAACAAATATATGATAAATAGCTTGATATGTATTGTGCATCAGTATATGTATTAAAATGTGTGCTTGTTTCTGGTCAATCATAGATACACATTATTTACAAGGATGCTAAAAATACAACACAGTTCCAGAAAGAGTAACAAGAAAATATTAAATAAATAAAATATTATGTTGCTTTTGTAACATAATGAGGGAAATTGATAATCATAAATGTATGTATATTCAAGTTGTTCTTTATGGATTAGTTAATGTTCTGAAGTAGCAAATTGAACTCAGTATTTCAGTAATTATACAAAATACACATTTCTATCCCTTATATAGAACATGATTGTTGATGGGTTGAGTAGTGGATTCAGGTTAACAGTGAGTCTGCCAACTACTGTGTAATATTGTCTACATCTCCCTTGACATAAGCAACTACGTGGCAACTGGAAAGGAAGTATTTTTTTATTGCTCATCCCTGAAAGTGGTGGGCAGCTTTTTGCTATCAACCATTTATTATGCCTGTGACACATCAAAATCTAAATACAAAGGACAAAGAAAATAGAGCCTAACTCTGAACTCAGGTGGAAAGTGATAAACATTTTTTGGAACAGCTGTTTTCAGCTATATTCGGATATACATGACTTCAGCAAATGGTAATTATTGGGCTATATAGCTTTTGTGTAGACTTACATTTATATTTAAAGGAAGCAATTTTGTATGAGTCACATTTTTAAAATCAAATCACTTTCAGCAATAAACTAGTAATGAAATCACAGAAAGCTTTAAAGTCTCTAAAGTATATGAAGGAACATAGCCTATTCTCTTTGTAATACTAAATTTTCTCAGAATATTTTGAAATTTAGGGCATGTCTTCTTAAGTAATAAAAAGGACTTATGTTTGCTTATATCCTGAATTTTACTCCCATTTATTTGTATGTAGATCAAAATTTCCTGTTTCGGAACTTGCTTGACATACCTACTTAAGTTAGAGGTCAGAAACTGAAGTTTAAGTGACAAAACAATAATAAATTGGCAGGAGAATAAACAGAGCAATTATATCCCTTCAGTCTTCTTTACCTTACTAAATGTTATCTTACATCTTATTCTGAACTTTAATTTCGAAGAGATAACAAGTTGTATATTTTTACAATAGTTTATATGATTTAAATTATTAACATTTAAAATTTTCCACCAAAAGTGTTATTATTTTTAATCAACCATTTAAAATATTCCTGCTAGAAACTGAAAATAACAGTTTAGATAATATTAGATAATAAAAAATATCCGATAATATCATTTATTATCTAAAAACACAACTATAATACACATACTGATCTCACATATTCAACATCTCATGCTCACTTATGTTTACTGTTTGTGTGAATCATATTAAGTGAAATTTCTCTACACTAAGTGAAATTTCTCTAATACAATTGCCTATTATATTTAGTTTGCAAAGGATTCATTGAACTTGAATGGTACTTAATGTGTTATTGTTTTTCTTCCCTAATTAAAAAAAATTGTTTTCAGTACTCTATTTAACGAAGTACTCTAAATTATCTTCATTTAGGTAATTACATTTATGCAAGTTAATCTACAGCACAACAAATGAACATTTTGGCAAAAAAGAAAGGGAACTTGACCTCATTTCTTACATTCTAAATATGAAACAGAAAGATAGTATCAAAGAATTGTATGTTTACTACCTATGAATACAAAGACCTTTAAGCATGGAATTGTTAAGTATTTCATACCTACATGCTAGATCCAGGGGTACAAAGATTAGTAAGAATCATGCTCAACCTACTCATATTCATAGTTCAGAGAAAAAATATAACTCTAATTTCAAGCAAACCATATTATGCTGAAAGAAGATGTATCATTAAGTGTAGAAAGAGAGCAGAGAGTGCTCGCTGAACTGAAGAGAGCTTTCAAAGTGACATTTTACAAAGGTCTTGAAGTAAAAATAGAAGTTCCATGTAAAAAGTGCAAAAATTATTATATGGATAAGACAGCACAAAAACAAAATAGAAAACTCTTTGCTCAAAATAGACAATTGTAATATATCAGATTATTACAAAGCAAGGAAGATATATATGACCAGGCTACACACATATTGGTTTATATAAAGACCTCAACCAGAAATCTGGTCACAGATGACCATACTTACACAGAACTTTTCATGATCATTGACCTGGGCAGTGGCACTGAGTTCTATTCTTAGAAGGCCCCCATGTGAAACTCTGGTTTTTTTTTTATAATTTCTGGAAAAGATGACTCCTGCTTTTATTCTTACCATGCCATATCAATTATATACCTTTTTTTTAAACCTAAAAGCAAAGAATATTATGCAACCTAGTCAAGCCATGTTTCAATATGAATAACACACATTATTCTCCCTGTGTTCATGTTTCCTTTCCAAATAATATTCTGGGCAACTGGAGAAGGAAGTGAAGAGTTGGGGAGAGAGAGAGAGAGAGTGCACAAATCACCTAACTGGTTAGGTATATTGTTATAATTGTTCTGTTTTACTTATATAATTATTGATTTTTAACTCCTACTGTACCATACTTATAAATTAAATATTAGTAGTGTAGGCTTTAGCAACTGGGGAATTTAGAACATATGCATGTAATCATGTGGATGGAGGGGCTACTGTACTTGCTTTCAATGAATATATAGTAAACTTTGTCAGGGTATATATGAGAAAGCTTTCTACACCTCCAGTTAATATGGGAGAGATTATGTGATATGTTCTCACATATTGGTTTGATGGCTCTTAAATCCATTAATTTTAATTTTTAAAATAGTTTATGCATTTCAAACTTATATATATATTGTCATGGCAATTAATGTGTTTTTTAAAAAATCTTTCTTCTGTTATTGTCATATTTTTCTGAGACTGCACAAAATTGATATACTAAAAAAATGAAAATAAATTTGCTAATCTGGAAACAGTATATGAGAATCACATTACTCAACAGGTTTTCCAAAAGTGAAGTAAAAATTTAACTTTTGTCTTAAAATACCTCCTCAACATTTGTTAAGTAAGGATCAACTGATTATATTTGTGAAGATTCATGTCTGGTTTCTGCTTTCTCCATTAATAAGTGTGTCTATACTTTTGACAATACAATATTGATTTGATGAGAAATATTTTTAAACTTTAGGCAGCTGAGCTGTTTGGAAAATTTCTTAATGAACCCAAATTGCTAAGCATATCAATATAAACACAGTATTAGATTACTAGAATCTGAAGCACAGTTTCATGAGAAAAGGAAAAAAAAAGTGTTCAGCCGGGCAAGGTCGTGTGGTCCTATAATCCCATTTATTTGGGAGGTGGAGACTAGGAATTACTTGAGTTCATGGGTTTGAGACTACCCTGGGAAACATAGTGAGACCTAGTCTCAAAAAAATAGCCGGGCCTGGTGGAACATGCCTGTAATCCCAGCTACGTTGGAGGCTGAGGTTAGGAATCACTTGAATCCATGGGTTGGGAAATACCCCGGGTAACATAGCGAGACCTAGTCTCTCCAAAAAAATCAAAATAAAAGTTCAATGTTGTCTCTTTACACAATTAATTTAAAAGCATTTTACTACATCTAGAAATATTCCCAGATATAAGTGTATTTATTTAAATGACAAAATTATTTTACCCTTGATTTGAAACTGATAAAGTCAATCTGCTTTATATTCTACTGGCTATATTTCATATCTACAACTTTACTAAAATGTTTTTTGTCAGGAATGGTCCATGGTAATGTTTGAGTTGACAGAGAAGCAAACACGAGAGCATGCACGCTACCAAATGTTAAAAACAAACAAACAAACAAAAAAAAAACTTACATAGTTGAACTCAAAGTTTAAATGTATATTCTTATTAGGATTTAAATATTTTAATAGTTTTCAAATTATTACTATTGTTCATGTCTCTATAACAGAGAAACATTAAGACTCCCATAGGTTTTGTTAAAATATGGCATCAAGCTTAAAATTCAGGTTCTTGAAATCTTGATGAAGCTTATTTTTCTCTGGAATATTCTGAACAAAAAGAAGTCAAGTTATTATTTGCCTTCACACCTGCCTTCACTATGTAGAATAAGGAGTGGTTAGTCTCTCAAACCATTTGTATATCTTTGGTACTGACCATATCTGTATATTTGGTACTGGATATTCCTCTTGTGAGGAAGAAATATTTCTTCTATAGGTCAAGGTTTGTTACTAGAGCCTGGGATCTAATATATGGAAATTCCTTCTTTAGGCAACATGCTCCATGTGGAAATTATGGAAAATTGGCAGCACTTTCGACAATACACTTTTCACAAATATTTTGGTTTTATATGTTCTGTTTAATTTTTATATCTGTAAAAAGGCATCAGCATATTATATGTTTCAGGTGTGTATTATTATAAATCAACATCTGGATATACCACTTTAATTTACAGCTAAAGTTGCAATTGTATCCATCGCCATACAATTGATCCCAATCAAACTTATGTCCCAGCAACTACGTTCTCAATTACTTTCAGAAGATTTTTCTCTTCTACTAAATTACAAGTCTTTTGAACCAATCTGGCTACTGTGAGGCCACGTGTTTTCTTGTGTCCTTTATCCAGTTTACTGGGTCTATTTGACACCAAATAATTCGTTTCAGAATGGTAACAAAATACATTGAATAAAACCAGATTTGACCTTTATCTCTTTTAAATATTCTAATAAAATATTTTATTTAATGAAAAGAAGTTTTATATTGAATCCTACATTTGCTTGAAATTCTACTTGCAAATTGGCAAATATTTTTGTGAACTTTATCTTGCAATAAATTTTGAAATATAGTTACTAGTAACCAAATCATGATTTTGACATTTTAATTCAAATTCTCAAAATGTTACAGCAAATTATTACGAGTGATTTCTGCCTTTTGAAATATCTTAAGCAAAATTTCCCCAAATATTCTGGCACTAAATAAAATAAGTTGTCACTCTGTATCACATATCATTTTTCTCATTTCAAGAACTTGTCCCAAAATCCGTTGTTATATATTCTAGTTTATTTTCACAAAATTTTCTTATTTCCCATGATTAGTTTTATATCAGTGTTCACTATTGTAATTAAAGAAACACAATAGATAAAATCTATTAGCTTCTAATAATAGATACCAATTTTTTTCCTCATGGGTACCTCTGGAGTTCTTGTGTCCTGCAGTTTAGCTCTGAAGTCTGTTTTAAAGAGTTTCTCTTGAGATGCATGTGAAGGAAAAGTACTAGTAGTCACAGCTCTTCTCTGAAAAGCAGATGATCAATATGGCACACCTGAACACACACACATTAAAAGCTCTGTTTGTATCACAGCTGTTCACATATCATAGACCATAAAAAAATAATATGTGAAAGAAGAACAAGTTTTGGGTGCCAAAAGAGGAAGGAGCAGAGTCAGACCTAATGAATCTGTCAAAAAAAAAAAAAAAAAGCTGGGAGAAATCATACACACATGTCTACCTGAAAAGAGACATTTTTAAGAAAAATTTTCTCCTAGTTCTTGCATTTCTCACATATGTAGATTGTATTTACCCTCAGAGATAATGATTCACTGAATACAAAAAAAAGATGCATTTTCTTTCTGCACAGGAGTATTTATAAATCACTATATGTCAGTCTCTGGGACAAATGCATTGTTACATTAAAGTGATTCTTATAATCAATCCCCTGCCTCAACAGTATATAGGGCAGAACCTACCTAATGCGGATGGAAAGTAGCTGATCAGAAAATCTTGTGGGTCAGTCTGTTTCTCTAGGCTGGTGATCATTCTTGACTCTGAAAATCAAGTTCATTTCCTCATTATGTAGCAATCATTATTTTGATGTCAACACAACTGAATGCTAGCTCAATAAGGAATGAAGACTTTCATGGAATTCATGGAAAGGGCTTATTATTTTTTTAAAAAATATTCTAGTATATTAGTACATTCAGGCTATTGAAAAGGACATAACCTGGCTTACAAACAGGACAAAAATATAGCTCAATATGTTTCATAGTTCTGGAGGTTGGGAAACCCACCACAAAGATTTGTTTTCTTAACAGACGAGATCTTGCTTTATTGGAAGATATAATAAAGCTGCTTTGAATTTCCATTATAAGAGCTCTATTTTTTTTTTTTAAACATCAGTGAGAGTTAATTTTATTTCAACAGAAAACCGTGGTTAAAGACTAAGAGACAAGAAAGGGGTCATAGAGCAAAACTACCATATATCAAAACTTCCATACAAAAAAAAAAAAAAAAACACTTTTGAGATATCACTTGAGCATTATGATCTCCAAGAAGAAAAAGAGCTACATTTTCTAATATTAAGAAAAATCTATCAAATTTGTTTAGTTTCTCAGAGAAATGAACTAAGTACTCTGGGCAGGAGCTCCTCACTTAAAATAGCTCGGGTTCAAGATCACTTGACCTGTTGATCCTGGAATCAATCCCTCCCACAGCCCTGGAATTCATAGTTGGATTGGGTCTGACAGTAGGTGAACATGCTCAATAGCCAGGTATTCAGTTCTAGTTCCAGTTTTGTAACCTAAAGAATCAGACATGTGATCTGTTGTATTTGCTATTGCTAAACCCTCATCAGTAAACAAAAATTCTCTCAACATAAAAAAAACAAAAACAAAAAAAAAACCAAAAAAAAAACAAAAAAACAATTGGAGGTGCACAGCCAGTCTACAGTATCATGCTATCTAACACAGTCTTATTTAAAAAAGCTGAAAGCTGCAAACTGAGGTAGAGGCAATGATCTACAAGGCCATTCACAGATGCCTGTATCTACAGAGAAACTTCTTCACTGACACTGGTTGAGGGTGAGGCCCCCTGTACCAGACACCAGAATCATAAGGTAAAGCAGCACAACAACACAGAGAAGGGATTGGAGAAGACAGTCGGCAATGAGAAAACACAGACAGAGCTCAAACAAATATAGACTGGCTGCCCAACGCAAGATTAACACTGAAAAATCACCAGCATGGTTCACCAGGTCCCAAGAATACAGTCTCTCACACAGACTAAAAACAACAAAGAGAGGGGTTTGACTGAATGGAGGGGGCTCTAGGGGGAGAGAGAGGTATCCCAAAAGGTTACCTTTTGTTTGTGCTTTAAAGAATAAAAATAAATAAATTCAAAAAATAAGCGGGATAAAAATAAGGTCTTCAACAGCAGTTTGGTGAAAAAATTGAAAGGTAATAAAATTCAATGAAAATATATAGACTGATATTTTGTCATTTGCAAATGATTTTTATAAATAGAATTTTAAGAGACAACAAAAGGGGGGGAGTAAAAGCATCCATTTCTACCATCATGATATTCTTATAGCAAATATTACTAATAGGCAAATTTATCAATCAGCCTCTGGTTGATTTATTTTTAATATTTTATCTTTAGCCTCACTGTAGCAACATGAAAGCATTAAGTAACATTTTACCAAAATATAATTAAGTTTTTAAAACTTACTATATTTTATTCACTCATTTTGTCAGAGAGATACTGGGACTTGTTCCAACAAAATAGCTACATAAAACAAGAAAGAGACCTAGTGAACTGGTGGTTCATAACAGAAAAAAAAAAATAGTGCTTAAAACAATAATGAATGAAAACTCCAAATTATAGCTGTATAATCAACTCAAAGTCATATAAATCCTGTAGAGTTATTTGTCAAATAGCCATGCACTAATTTTATATAACACTAACTCTAAATTACTACTTTGTTTTTATTTTATTTTATTTTTGGATATTTTACAATACATGATTGTGTAATTGTTGATCCCCATGGGAATACCCCACCATACCACACCCCCTCTAGTCACTTTGCCTCCTTTCTTATTGTTGTTTGTCCATGTTTGTTTACCCTTTAATCTTTTAATTTTTTTTCTTTTCTGGCTCTATTTCCTCATCCTTGGTGAACATGTGATTTTTGGAACTTGGTAGAATGTGCTGTTTATCTTTCCTGCCCTGCTTTTGCCTTCATAGGTAGAATCTAGCACCTTTGGCTTGTATGATTGCTTCTTGTTTCTTGGTAGATCTCATCACCTTTGTTTTCTGCAAAATTTTGTTGCTCCTTAACGTTATGTGTCAGGTCTTTGGATTTGGGGGCTTGATTCCCAGCTTTATGTTTTGGTAGAGCAGCTCCTCGATGGGGCCAGCCATCAGCTGATGGTAGGGCTCCTGGTCTTCTCCTTTGGAGCTTTGCTGTGGGGCCACTGGCATTGGGCAGGCCTCCACCCTCTGAATAAAAGGGGTGTGCAGTGCTTTTATTGACAGAGTCTCTATGCCAGGTTTTTGCTCACAGTTCCTTAATGACAATTGTAGGCGTAGTTATTTTTTTCAGTGCTTGATGGTTCTTACCTCCTTTTTGAATCCTGCCCAGGTGGTATAAATTTAAGGGTCTTTCTTTCTGTACTTCACCTATTCGGTTTCTGTAGTTAAAAATTGTCTTGAGGTACTTATTCCTGATTAGGGTTCCTTGGAGTGGAGGTAAACCCAGAGGGGTCTGTGGCAAACCCGTCCCCCCCCACACACTGCACCGTGCTTCGTCACAGGATTCAGATGTGTGGTGGGGCTCATGCGCACTGGTAGGGCCCAGCAACTCCCTGGGCTGACCCCAGCTCCAATCCACCTGACCTTGAGAAGTGAGTGGAGTCTGTGCACCTGTAGGGGTTGGTCCAGTCTGGTCCAGCTTGGGACTTTACCAGACCGACCAGCATATGGGCCCCATGCAGGAGGCAGAGCCCACACCCTCCATGGCCATGCCCTGATGGTATAGTTGCTGCATCCACATGCACCAGCTAAATTACTATTTTGACCTTTAATACCCTCATATACTTTGAGAATACAAAGATTTTGAGAGAATGAGATCATTTTGTGAGGTTGGTATCATAGGTCAAATTTTGCTATGATGCCATCAATTCTTCCACCACTGAAGGCTAACATTAGTCTTTCTTTTACCTCAAATCTAAAGAGAAGTGCAAGATGTCAACGGGGAACTAAAAAATCTTAATAGTTGATAGAAACTGGAGCCATTACACATAGTCTAGAATCTGAACTTCAGACTGAAAAGCACCGAAGACTGGGATTTCCATAACAACTTTTGTTCCAAAACTGGGAAGGATTGTTATTATGGGATATGCCAACATCTTCATAATTTGTTGGACAGGGGACACTTATACATTTTTGCAAGTCAAAACATGGTCTAATAAGGAAAACAATAACACCCTCAGGGCCACACAGACAAGTATAAAGATGACAGAAGCAAGACACTGGAAGTGAATGAATTGGAACTGAGGATGTAACCTGAACTGAATCCCTGATAGTAGAATAGTAACCTCTTATAGATGAGTAATGGGAAATGCATTTGAACTAGCCTGGCAGGAAATGTCTGAATAACTCAAAATTGTGTCCTGAGGGGGAAAATTTTTCTTTAATCACTTAGAGACTGATAGAGAATGAAGTCAACTTAGAAAACTATTAGTGAAAGAACAAAGTGCCATATTCTGTTGTCTCTCTTTTATAAGGATCCTTCCATAGGAATCAAAGAGATAACTGATAATGAATAAGTACAAGAAAAAAATTTTCTAGAAGTCAATAAT